>MJUT01047519.1:65045-88577 GCA_002080005.1 Gigantidas platifrons
TTTTTCAGTTGAAAAAAAGACTTGTCTAATTTGAGCCATTGGTATTCAGAGTTTCCATCTTCAAGAAATTTTATACCTTTTCGTATATCCTTTTTAATGAGGATTCATAGTCCTCCAAAGTAACGATTATTTTTGGATTTTTGTCTACAAAATGGATAATAGAAGAAGTTTTCAACATCTACAGTTGTTTCATATCCAACATGTGTTTCTGACAATAAAACTATGTCAAACTCTTTTATTTGGTCTATAAAATTTTGATGTGCAATTTAGTACCTTTCTCTGTGATGAGTCCTCCCACATTCCAAGAGCAGAAACTTATAAAAGACGCTTTATTCTTGGTCTTCATGCAATAAAGTGATTAAAATACACAGATTTTGCAAACTATTACTAACTAGCAATACAAAAATGAGATATACAAAGTATTACAAAAAATACACAGTGATACCTAGTAAATGGACACTAAAGAAATATATATTTAAATTGACTCCACTGATCAATATCTAAGTCATTTACTAGATTTGTAAATTCACTTTTAATATGGAAAAGAAAATAAACAATATTTGTCTTTTTGTATTGGTAAAATATATTTGTTTCCAAATATTTGGAAAAATATCCTATGTATGTCCATTGACTGTACACTTTAGCATGCCGCATATTTAAAATTGCTCAATTAATTATCTATAAGCAATCAAATATCACTTATTTTTCTATTATTTTTAATACCCTACATAATTATAATTATTAGGGCGAATGGACCCACTTTTAGGGCGAACGGACCCACCTTTAGGGCGAACGGACCCAGGGCGAACAGGTATCAGGGTAACCCGAATAATCCAGTCGTTATATTACTCTCCCGCTGGTCGCTACGTTGGCCTTGCCGTCGGCAGCAGTCGGTCACCGGCCGATCTGCCGGTACCAGGGTTGGCCTTGCCGTCGGCAGCAGTCGGTCACCGGCCGATCTGCCGGTACCAGGGTTGGCCTCGTCCAGCGATAGTGCCGATAGAGGGCGCAGTATTATTCGAGTTAGTATCAGGGCGAACGGGAATTAGGGCGAACGGACCCGGATTCATCAGCATGTATCGAACCTATGATGAACTTGTTTGTTTCCATTTTGAAATGTGAAACCAAAAGATGTTCATCTTTGAAACAAGAAAGGGGCGGGAATAAATCCCTTGTGAAAATATTACATGTTTTTGAAGAAGTGTCAAAAATTGTCTTCTGTCAACTGTTTATTCACGGTGACAATCACTATCAAGGAGAGAGTCAAAGTTTGGAACTCTTTGAACTGTCGATGCTCTATTTCTGTAGTGATGTGTTTCAACTGATCTAAGAAATGGGATAATCTTCCTCCCACAGGAATATGAGGAAGGAGTGCGGAAAAGGCTCTTCTTACTCCAGGGGAACTTTAGATCTTCTTTTTTTCTTTTTTTTTCTTTGATATAGTAATTAAACTCATTTACTGAGTGCTCAATACTTTGGCGCGTGCGTAGGCGCTACGTATGTCTATGTACAGTTTTTTAAAAATATAGGTGCAAGTAAGAAAAAAGGAGGACTGGTGCTATCTGTACAAGTGGTGCAGGATAAAAACATCTGGGCGCCTAGGCTAAAATGGCTGCCTTGAAAGCCTCAACAGTTGAGGCTTTCACTATCGTGTCCGGTAGTCTGTTCCACTCTATTACTGTACGTGGAAAGAATGAGTGTTTGTAGTAATCATGCCTCGGGCTGAAGATCTTATACGCCATCGAGTTGTAGTGCCTTGCTTGTCTTGTGGCTAGAGCCAGGTAGTTTTCTAATGGTACAGCTACCAATCCATAGGTGATCTTGTACATCCAACAGAGTCTGATGTTCTGACGTCTCTGTTGTAATGGAATCCAGTTTAGTTGGTTCATCATGGCGGTGACACTTGCCTCGTAGCTGTAGTTGTTGCATACATATCTGGCAGCTCTTCTCTGTACTCTTTCCATTTGTCAATATTTTCATTTGTGAAAGGATCCCAGATTGCTGCTCCATATTCCACCTTTGGTCTAATAAGGGTGTTGACAGCAGTGATTTTAGTTTGCTGTGGTGCCTTCTTGATGTTTCGAGATAGCATTTCCTGAACCTGGTTTGATCCTGCAACTATGTTGTTAATATGCGAGTTCCAGTTTAGATCATCCTTGATGGTAAGCCCTAAATATTTGGTATCATGGACCACTTCTAGATGTTCTCCATGCATGTTGTATGGTGTTATCAACGGTCTTCTAGATCTGGTGATATGCAGAAGGAGAGAATTTAACTCTTTGAAATTCATCCCGTCTCTCTCTTTGTGTCTTTTCTCTATCTTACTCCAACTAAATTCGGTAACATATGCTTCGTCTCTTAAAAGCAGCAGAGTCATACCCTGATAAATTGAAAAAAGCAGCAGAGTCATACCCTGATAAATCGAAAAAAGGACAGACAAAACAATGATCAAAAGAAAAAGGACAAATAATTATCTGCAAAGTACTACACGGAAAACTAAAGATTGAGCAACAAGAACCCCACTGATCGGGGTGAACGTGTATGCTCTGGAAAGTTATCAGTTCATGCTTCACTACTTACACCCGTCGTGTTAATGTTAAACGACAAGAATATTATGCGATATGGAAATCGTCTTGGACACCAGTATAACTATATAAAAATATCGTAAATAAAACATGGCACACCCCTTTTAAAAAAAATGGTGTAAAGACAAATCGAACATCGTTATACGCGGAAATTATAGTGAATAGCACAGCACGGAATTAAAAACACGAAGACATAAACCCCACTAAAATACTAAATTTACAGTCTCATCAATTCTTATATACATATAATTATTGAGCTTATTCCAATATTACATCATATTCAACATACAAAGCGCAATTATATACGTAGTTGTCAAAAATGTTGTCTCCGGGCTCGAAGTTTTACCATTGACTTATAATGAATTCGGACAGCCAAAGGAAGTACACAAACCTAGTTTAAGAATCAGGTAAATCATTGTGCTGTTTTGTGTACAGAATCAAAACTATTCATCGAAAATGATTAAGGAACCAATCAATCACCCACTATAACATCCCTCTTCACGGTGAATATTAAAGATAAAGTTCAGCTTCCTCTATATATTTGAGCATAAGGACTAACATTGTATCCTGTTCCACTATAACATCCCTCTTCACGGTGAATATTAAAGATAAAGTTCAACCTCCTCTATATATTTGAGCGTAAGGACTAACACTGTATCCTGCTCCACTATAACATCTCTCTTCACGGTGATTATTAAAGATAAAGTTCAGCCTCCTCTATATATTTGAGCATAAGGACTAACACTGTGACCTGTTCCACTATAACATCCCTCTTCACTGTGAATATTAAAGATAAAGTTCAGCCTCCTCTATATATTTGAACATAAGGACTAACATTGTATCCTGTTCCACTATAACATCCCTCTTCACGGTGAATATTAAAGATAAAGTTCAGCCTCCTCTATATATTTGAACATAAGGACTAATTTAATAATTGTATCCTGTTCCACTATAACATCCCTCTTCACGGTGAATATTAAAGATAAAGTTCAGCCTCCTCTATATATTTGAGCATAAGGACTAACATTGTATCCTGTTCCACTATAACATCCCTCTTCACGGTGAATATTAAAGATAAAGTTCAGCTTCCTCTATATATTTGAGCATAAGGACTAACATTGTATTTTGATTTTCGTATTTTGCAAAGTGCCAGTATGTTAGACACATTCAAGGATTTATATAGTATATAAATAGTGAGTCAACTTGGCTAATAGACCATATAGAAATTAATACAGGGGCGGATCCAGGATTTCAAGTTAGGTGGCGCACTTAAACAAATCGCGCCGAGCGGAAGGAGGCGGGAAAATTTTTGGGGTATTTCGTGTGAAAAATCCCCCCTTCCGTATCCGCCCCTGTAATATCATATTAATTAATATTCTTCTTCCTCTTGAGGGTGTACATTGACTAGATTTCGTTATCTTTCAATGATTACCGCTATTTTTTTTTATTGTTATTTCTCACCTCTGTCTCATAGCTCAATTCAGTGTACACAAGGCTAAAAACGAGATCCAAGTTGAAATAGACGACGTTGATCTTAGATAAATAATAATTACGATTTCTATCACAGGGGCTTGGAAATTTGCTTTTTAGCTCACCTGACCCAAAGGGTCATGTGAGGTATTGCCATCACTTGGCGTCCGTCGTCCGTCCGTTAACTTTTTCATATTTTAATCTACTCCTCTGAACAACTAGGCCAAATAGAACCAAACTTGGCAGAAAGCATATATATAAGGTCCTCTGTAAAGCTTCTTCATTTCGTCCCATTCCGCCAACAAATATGGCCGCCAAGGGCAATTCTTGTTTCTGATTGGCTAAAGTTAAAAAAATCTTCTCCTCAGAAACTGCTTGGCCAAATGGATCCAAACTTGGCAGGAAGCATCTATGTAAGATCCTCTATAAAACTTCTTCATTTGGTTCCATTCGGCCAACAAATATGGCCGCTGTTACTAAAAATAGAACATATGGTAAAATTGCACGTTTTTGGTAATAACTCAAAAACCGTTAATAATATAAGAAATCTGACAGGGTTAAAATGATCAGCACAGCAAGATCTAACTACCCTGCAATTTTAAAGTAAATCTGATTACCCATCTTGAAGTTATTGCCCCTTTTTCATCAAATTTTTAAAATGTTAACTTTTCATCCTTTATTTCAAAAACTATAGGAATGTTCGCCAATCTCATTAGTGATGTCATATTCACTAATTTGCATGTCATTAAACAAATAATTGGTTGGCAGTAAAACAAATACGTAATTGACAGGAAAGTAACCAATTTTTAAACTTTTATAACTTTTTTATTTCCAAACCAATTTTGGTTCTGTTAATTGTTTTAAAGACTGAAGAAAATTCATATTTGTTCTGTCAGTTTACATTTTTTTATTTTTATATGATAAATTCATAATTCTAATATGAAATAATGCATTTTTACGCTTCAAAACTAAATAAAACAAGATTGAATTTCCAATCTTTTATTCTGAATATTTTTTATCAAACCTTCGATGTGAATTAATTATTGCTATATAATTTTCATTTCTGAAAGAATTATTAAATTATCGTAAATAACAAAATAATAATGACAATTTAAAGTTGAGCCTTCATTGAAAGACAATCGAATTTTTTGATTTCCTGCCAACCACACAGGTAAATTCTCAAGCCTGTGACATCACGGCGAACATCCGTTGTTAAGTGTAAACGGAAAACGTGAACAGCTTGTCAAGATCTACATGCCCTGCAATTTTTAAGTAAATCTGATTACCCGTCTAGGAGTTATTGTCCTTTTTTCATTATTTTTTTTTATTTAAACATTTTTGTCTGACATTTCAAAAACTATTAGAAATAAAAGTTAAGTTTAAATTGCAAACATGTTCAGCATGTCAATATCTATCTACACTGAAATTTTCTATTGAAATCGCGAGAAACTGGGAGTGTGTATTACTCCCAGCGAGAAATAATAGAAAACGCTTGAAAGGTTGAACGAATAACATTATCTGTATAATTTACGTAAACAATTCAATATTTGATGTCTAGGCTAATCAACTTTTGTTTTACGATTAACAGATAGAGTAACTTTGACCTTTGACGTCACAAATTGACACGGAAGTGTTCAATGTTGAATGAATTATGCGTTCAGTGAGTTGGTTTTCCTCTACGTGTGCAATATAGTTCTATCGATTTTTTAAGAAAATCAAACAGAATATCGCGTCTTAGAAAGTAATTGTAACCGAAAAGATTCTTTTTGAATATTTTCATTAATTCTTATTTTAATTTTACAATATTTACTTCAAATATCATTGTCTAATTTTCACATGATAAGCGGAACAATACGATTTGTATTCTTGCACCGGTGTCCGCCATCTTGTAGAGTAAAGACAGTACGGTCAGCTAGAAAAGTACCGGTACACCGGTCATTATTCATTTTAAATCAATTTCGTGAAGTAACTAAATAGACAGGACTGGTAGGAAGCGAAATGACGCAACAGTTACCCATCAGATTCCAGGAGCATTTGCAGGTGCGTAGTTAAACGGCAGTAAGACCGGTAACGTGCTTCACTTCACGCCCCTCGTATTGTTGATAATTAGGTTTTGACAGGTGTTCTGCTTTCATTTGTTTACACCAAGCTAGAAAATAAATGTACAAAAGAGATTTTATTGTTTACCAATGACTTTGATGCGTTTGCTAGTCTATTTTGAAATCTTTGACGTCCTCTGCTGGTGATGATTTGGCACCGAAAACCGGAAATAAACATGTTTTTAACCCCCAACATCACTCGTTATACAGAAGTCACTACGCACAATTTGCATTATGTTAAGACTAGCTTGTTTCCATTTCATTTTAAAATCGTTAAAACTAGCTAATAAAACAAAATATTGAAGGACACTACTGTTTATCATCGAGGTTGACGAGTGAAACGCCCCCTTGATAGCCCAAGAACACTTTGTAATTTCTTAATGTAGACCTGTATGAATGAGTCACATTCACAAGAATAGAAAGGTCAAAGAAACTGCATATCCAAGAATACATGTTTGTTTTAAGTTTAATATTGTGTTGTTTTTCTGATCAAAGGTGAAGGGGTGGAGCTGTCTGAATAATTACAGTCTATTACATTTATGGTTTTATACAGTATTATAAAACCATATGATTCGTTTTTGGTGATACATCTTCATATTGCACGGCAGGATTTCATATTGGGCGAAATCCCAGCAAAATTTTAAAATTTACTAGCCAAATGTTTTCTACGTCCATTGCAATGAAGTCACACAAACAGAAAGTGGCACAGAAATTTTACAAATGCAAGCAGAATGCCAATATAAATTTGTATACACATCAAATTAGTAATATAAATTTGTACACACTGAATTTGTACAAGTATCTATGATATTAAATGGATCAGCTTATGTGCTTTTGAATTTGAAAAAAAGCAACAAATAATCCCTAAAAATCGATCCAGGGACACACAAAAATGGGGAATGTTAAATAATATTCTGTAAGAATAAGAATATTGTTTTTAAAGTAGTATTCTGCAATAATTCTGATAGATGGTTAGTTTTAGTAGTTGGAAAAATGTCTGAAAGAGACAAATGTACAGCAGATAAAACTTATCAGCTCAAGACCACTAAAATTCAGCCTGGACCCATTAAAATTTTCAGACTAGCAAAGTTGGCTACTGGAATTTCATATAAAAAATCATATAGTAGCCGGGATCAAGAATTTTTACTGGGCTTATTTTAAGGACCCCTTTTGGGTCATGCATCAAAAATGCAATTAAGTTTTGTAATCCTAGAGTGGCAGCGTAAATTCAAAATTTTCAAATGGACGGCATAAATTATTTTTTAAATATGCAAGTGCAATTTTAAAAGGGTCCCTCTAAAGTGAGAAACGGAACAGAAACAACACATGTGGATGCGTGTGAAACGAAAACTACTTCGACAATTTGGAACGTCCAGGGCTTTGTTTCAGACATACCTTTCCGAATTTCGATGCAGGAATTTCCACCGGAATGATGACAAGCTCAATGCACTTATGTGTTGCATCGCTGACTTATATGTTGTATAACTTGATTACATCATATTTTATACCCCCACTCGTAGAGAGAGGGCTGTATTGCAATCACCTTGTCCGTCCGTTCACATTTTCGTAACAGATATCTCAGCTTCTACTGGAAGAAATGATTTGATATATGGATTTGGCATGGTGACTTGTACCGTGTCTCCCCTTTCCAGGTTTACCGCACATCTACTTCCTGTTTACCGTGCGACTTACAAATGAACGAGTGGGGGTATTCTTAGCACGACATAGCGTGCAACATCTTGTTGTCCTGATTGTGTAACATATTATTTCATTTGTTTTGTCAATTTACAACCTTTAAAATTGCTTTAATAATTTATGCCGCTATAATAGTAGGTCTAACAAGGTATCAAATTTAAGCCGCTACTATATATGATTACCTTAAGTTTTGTGCCTATAACAGATAATAGTAGTAACCATCTACTGAAACATTGGTGACTTCTTGCGGTATGTTATTCTCCGGGTACTCCAGTTTCCTCCACCAGTAAAACCACCTGCCACCATATAACTGAAATATTGTTGAAAGTGGAGTTAAGCACCATAACCCTCCCCCATCTACTGAAAGTCTGACATACAGTTTTATTATACCCTCACTCGTAGAGAGGGGACTATATTGCAATCACCTTGTCCGTACGTCCGTTCACAGATATCTCAGCTTCTGCTGGAAGAAATGATTTTATATTTGATATATGGCTTTGACATGGTGACTTGTACCGTGTCTCCCCTTTCCAGGTTTACCACACATCTACTTTCTGTTTACAGTGAGACTTAGAATTTTTCATGTTTGCCGTAATGAAAACTTTCATAACAGTAATCTCAGCTTCTACTGGAAGAAATGATTTTATATTTGATATATGGCTTTGGCATGGTGACTTGTACCGTGTCTCCCCTTTCCAGGTTTACCGCACATCTACTTCCTGTTTACCGTGCGACTTACAAATGAACGAGTGTGGGTATTCTTAGCACGACGTAGCGTGCAACATCTTGTTTATTTTGATCTTACTGCTCAACATCAGTAATTAGTTATAGTAAATCGAATACAATCATTCAGCTGAATAAGCTAACTGGTCCCAACGATCTATCTCAAGTATAAGTAAGAACGGAAGGTTGTTGGTGACTGGGAGCCGTAGTTAAAACTAATATTGATAAATACAGAAGAGGTTGCAGACTTCTACTTTGGATTAAAAGTGACTCTGCGATCTTGCAGTTAAAATGTTTTTAGGACAGCATGAATTTCGGTGTAATTGCAAATACTGTCCAACTGAATTGTAAGGACACAGCTTTGAACTATGCTTTATTTTTGTGCTAATCTAGAATTAAAATTAGATCTCTTGACTTGCTCTCATCCTTATCTTCATTCCTGTATGTTAGACCTAACAACATTGCAATGCTATTCATGTGGATTTTTTCCAAATTCAGTATTGTAAACACAATGATGGTCAACAATTAATCCAATACTGTAAAAAAACGAACAATCACCTCTCACTCTAAGTCATTGAACAAAAAGGATAGAATAGAATAGAAAACTTTATTTTAAGTCGGGTTTACATATAACATTACAAACATAAGCTCTGTAGAGCTTTTTGCCGACATTAATAACAGTAACAACACATACATTTAAAACATATAAATACACAAGCATGCCATATAACATAGGACAACAGTTTAAGCATTAGCCAGATACACATACATACAAGCATAGCATAAGGAAAGCAAAATTGCATGCAACATTAAAGCACTAAAAAATTTGACTAAAAGGCAGATACAAAGCAAAAATAAAAATAAATAAAGCAATACTAAAAAAAATCTGAAAGCACTCAACATAAAATGAAGCATGAAAAATATTAAGATCTGCAGATACATGTACAAAGCAAAAAAAAAAACAAAAAAAACAAAAACAAAAATCTGAAAGCACTCAACATAAAATGAAACATTAGTTAAGATCTGCAGGAGCCACATCTGCATGAGTTGCCATTCCAGTTATTGATCAGACTTTTTAAACTTATTTAGGTTTGTCTGCGCACGGATTGCGTCAGGCAACTCATTCCAGAGTGTAGCTCCAGCATACCTTAATGAATGCAGACCAAAATTTGTTGTTCTCACCTGTGGAATTTCTACTGTTTGTTGTCGTCTAAAAGAGTAAGATATATGTTTAAAATTAACAATGTCATCGAGATAAGCCGGTGACTGTTTGTGAAGGATTTTGAAAATTTCTATGGCCATCATTCGTAGACGTCTTATTTTGAGAGAGGGTAAACCAGACTTTAACAAAAGAGTATCATAATCACTATTAAAATCCTCATAGATAAACCTCAAGGCACGTTCTTGTATCTTTTCCATTTTTTTAGTATTACTTTCCCCACAAAAATGCCAGACCACAGGACAATAATTGAAATTAGACATAATATAAGAGTGATAAATAGTTAGCCTCCCCAATTTAGATAAATGTTTTCCAATTCTTTTTAGTACATTTGACTGCCTTGAAGCTTTTTTACAAATTTCAGAGATATGTGCAGTGTTCAATCTAGAAATTGATCACAGGGGGTCATGTTGGCCCAGGCAACATTTGACAGGGGGCCAAATCTGGAAGTTAGGGGTCAATGTCAAAAGACAACGGACACCACCTGATGTTAATACATCTTGTGTAATTGGGATATAACCATATCTTGTTGATGAGTTTGTGTCAATAAAAGAGTTTGAATTTGAATTTTAAATTAATAGTAAATCAAAAGACAGACTCAAAGTGATGGTAATAAGATGTTCTACAATTCGTGCAACCGGTCGTAAAGGGATTTTTTTTTTATTAGTTTTAATACAAAAAGAACAGGTCATATTTTGTTTGTAAGCATCGTACTGCAGCCACTCCTTGTATTTTGTATCAGTTGACCACTGCTGTTGAAACTTGCGTGGAGCAGGTACACCCGCCGACCCCGACGACTCATTCTTTTTCTAACCTTCAATTCCACTTTCTGAAGGATTGTCTAAATTTGTAGTGATTGCTTCGTTTTGCTTTTCATCAGTGGTAGTGGGTTTCGCTCTTTTCTCCCCTGTGGGAGCAAAATATGAAGATATACGCTTCATAACTTTGACATGTCACGCATCATGCTTAAATTTACCTTGACAAACAAATTCTCAACGTGACTTGGACGCTTAAAAACGACTTTACATAAAGCTCTCTACTGACACAGATAAAGACTTTGTAAAAACCGGACGTATTTCGGGACTGATTTCCGGAATTTATTACCGGGACAATCTCAAAAGGTAAAAAAGCAATGTGCCCGATTCGGCCCAGTTGACCATTTCAATCGCGCCAGAAAGACAAAAATCGCGGGAATGGCGCAATGGCGCACTCTAGATTGAACACTGTATGTGTATTAAACTTTAGATGACAATCTATTGTCACCCCCAGGAGCTTTACCTCATTTTCACACAATTTCATTCCCATCCAAATTAAATTTTATATCCCCATTTTTTTATTTATTCCCAATGGCAATGGCCTGAAATTTGTCCGGATTAGCTTTCATTTTGTTATTAGCCGAACCAATCAATTAAAATTGCACTTTCCTTGAAACAACATAATGCTGATTGAAAGCCAAAAAATGTGGCAAGCTCATGGTTAAACATATTAATGGGATACTAATCACCCTCTTGATAATTGGATCTGCAATGGAAATACAGATAGAAACAAGCATAAAAACATGAACAGATTCACTTAGTAGTTAACTTACTACCGGTACTAATAACTAAGAATGTAGAATCTGTTGGTTTAAAGGCTTACTCTTTTCAAAAATTATAACACATTTAATTTCAATTTGTCTTTAATGTCTAAAAGCGTCTGTTGTAAACAAGGGGCAAATGTCTGAAACAAGCAATAGTGGTTTTTGGTTTTTTTTTCCAGAATATTCAATATTTAAAATAAATCTAGTGGATTATTAATAATACTTGAAAGTGAAGAGATGTATATGATGAGAAACTGGGGAACAGTGCTATCATATCAGACCTAGAAAGGTCTCCGTGACCAAGTGGTTAGTTAAGTTCATTGGCTTCTGACCACAAATTTAACAGTACTGACATTGGTTCAAATCCAATCAATTCTTACCTCAAGTTTTATGGTTTCTAGGACTGGGTTGTACAAACCCCAATTAAAGTTAGGTCTCCATTAAACCTCAAGTGTAAATTAATTTCAAGTAATTTTCAAGTGTCTATTAAGTTTTAATTGACACTTGTATTTAACTATACCTAAGGTTTGTGCATTACCCAGTCCAGATGTTTAACAAATCAGTTTTGTTTTCAACTCTCTGCTGTCCCCTTCCCCTTTCCAATAAGTCTGATGGTTGTTGCATACATGTACATGTAGCTGAAAAGATTCTGAAAATAGTGATAATACCCCAATAACACAAACCTTATTAATTAATAGTGTGTTTAAAAATCAGGTGACATTAATCCTATAGGATGTATTGACTATTACTTAATATAACCTGCTTACACAGTTGGTAATTAGCTAATCTAATCAATAAATCATGCTATGCATTTCTCGTTTATATCTAGAAGATAAGGTTTTTCTTTCCACAATTCTACATATAACGATAGAGAGCGAGTTCAAGAAAGAACAAAATCTTCAGATTTTAGTAGGTTTTTAACTTTTTTCCCTAAATTGGTCTTTTCTGTGTCTCATCTTTGACAGTTTAGATATTTATAATGTATTATGTTATGAATTTGGCTTTCTAAATATGTCGTATCAACCCTACTTTGACCTTATTTTATCAGAAAGTGTAGTAATGCATTTTTATCAACAAAATTTGATTGTGACCTATTTCTGATATGTGTTGTACTTGATAAAAAAAAGTTTAAATGAGTATGTGTACATGTACATGTATGTGATAAAAAAAACTACATTTGCACTTAAACCTGCTTTAGTGACCACCTCTATTAAGCAATTACAATGTACTTGTATTATGTGACCTTAATTTTTATTTCCCTTCACAGTGCATTTCATATCAATTAAACCTATCTTATTGGAAGGTCACATTAGACAGATTTGACTTAAATATATCATTGTAGAAATTTTTTTTTTTTATGATAAAAAGATAAAGAACATTTAATAAGCCATTACTAAATTGCTATTATTATCAATACCATGTAATTACATGTGACATGCTATTGTAATTATACAATATTGATAGAATCGGTCATTCTTTCATCATTTATGGCTTATGATAGGAGACATGTCTGTTGAAGCATTGATTTCGCTCCATCTTTAAATTTATAGAGATTTTTTTCAGTGCAATTTGGTGATTCTGATTCTGTTTTTAACTCTGGTCGATTTTGTAAGAATCTGAATGCCGACATTACCATATTTGAATCAATAACTCTATTTTATAGCACTTGTTTAGTTAACTGATGCTCTACGATCAATAAAACCAATAACACACCACAGTTAGATCATCAATTGATTGACAGTTTTCATTCTATGTCAAAGCCATCCTGTTTGTACCCAATATTTTTATTTGCATAAAGACAATACTTTACAACAACTAAAGGCTTTTCGCATTACATGTAATTTCTTTTAATTAATTACTGTCTGATAATTTATATTTATATATTTTTTTATAAATGATTACTAGAACCAGAATGTATATATATGTAAAAAAACTAAAAGATTAAATTAAAACTGCATCTGTATTGTTTTACCAAAATATTTTACACCCCCACTCCTCCCCCTTGGAATAAAAACATGAAACATATATTTACATAAATAGTTTGAATTGTTTCAGAATCAGTAGATATAACTTCTTGATTTTGTTATTCCAAATATTTTATTTTTTTATTTTTTGTGTGCTAAATCTAATATTGCTAGTTCACTTTAAATAAATGTAGTGTATTTTTCTTGGCATATTTTCATTAAATGTCAGTTTCTACAGATAAACTGAAGTATTTAGTTTGTATACAAGAAATAAGTACACTTAATCAGTATATACTGTCAGTTTCAGCTTAACTTATCTCTCTCTTATTAAGTGTTGTATTTTCATGAATAATTGATTACTTAGATCAATGTTTTAAGTGAAAATTTTGTTTAACTGCAAGTAATGCATTCATTTACAGAGAGTCCTCAGTGGACAAAAGTATTTGCACAGTTTCAATTTTCCCTATATATTTAATGTAAAATTAAATTTTTTTCAAAATGTTACGATAAAGTCAATGCATGTCCGATTTTGAGAATAGTTTTATCAGCAAAAAACAGAATAGTATGTAGTTTATAAAACATGTAGTTCTTTTGAAATAATGTTTGGAAGCATATTTTTCATATCGTCTTATTTTTTTTAAACACAACTGATTTGTCTACTATTATTGTAATATGCTTTGGACGAAATAAATTATGCTGTTGATGTTTTACATGCGTATTTTCAAAATTCTTAATTTCTGAAAGTATTTAGAATTATTTAGAAAAACTGCTTTTGGCTTTGTTGTTTTGAACATTTGTACTTTAGAACTGGAATCATGCAAATACTTTTGTACAATGTACACTGATTTGTTTTGTCATGGTTTTTTAAATTATATAGATTTGAAAATGGTTACTTTACACAAATATCAATATGACTATGTGTGGGGGGGGGGGGGAGCGCACTTAATATAATGGAAAAATTTTGGGGTATTTCGTGTGAAAAATCACGATTTACGCCAAAAAAAATCTTATTTTTTCCAATTTTAGGGAGGGTGCCGGGTGCGCCTGGACCCCTGGATCCGCCCCTGCTATGTATAGTTTTCAAACTAGAATTTTAATAAGGAATGGATAGATGACATACTTAATTTTTTCAACTATCTGTTTTTGAAGTTAGTTGTATATAGACCAAATTTTGTTCCATGTGATTTTGACATTGGGTAAGCAACTTCCTCTGAATCAATAGTGTTAACACTATATCATAACACTTTCAACTATCCATAATGATCACTGGTGTGGAAGGTACCATGAGGAATTATATTCTCTTAATTGCCTTAGATTACCTTAGTTGAATTGGACCCAAGGCAACACTCAAGTTGGTTGTACATTGTATTACTGGGGGTAGTTTTACTTAAAAAAACATAACAACATAACTTTCAACTGATTACTTGGAGGGATTTTTTATATTCTGATCATATAAAAAGATGATTTATAATTTTTTTTTTTATTAATTTTAAATGAATATGGGGTGGGGGGGTGTCAACTGACGCGTAAAGCATATAAAATTTCATATTTTTCAGTGAACTAACGGTCTTCATGCTAACCCACTTGCCGGAAGCCTGGGTCTAGTGAAAAATTAGAAAGATTTCGTTTGAATATATTTTTCTTTCGGGAAAGTAGTTGACCAAAATTAAGGCAAAGACTGACTAACATCAGATTTTGATGACACTATTAGTTTCTTCCCTTATTTTCGAAAACCACAAATTCATATTTATCAAATATAAAAAAACATTTGATTTTCTCTAAAATAAAGAAAAAATTAATAATCAATGAGGAGATTTTCAAAAATCGTCCTTCACCTTATTATTTGTTATGACATCCCTGTAATAATATATACAGTAAAACCTGTCTAAACCGAACCCCTTTGGGACTGAATAATTTGTTCAGTTTAGACAGGTGTTTGGTTTACACAGGTTCAAATTACATATCCATTTAGTAGATAGGACTGTAAAGTCTGTCTGGTTTAGGCAGGTTTCCGGTTTACTCAGGGTTTGGTTTACACAGGTTCAAATTACATATCCATTTAGTAGATGGGACTGTTAAGTCTGTCTGGTTTAGGCAGGTTTCTGGTTTACTCAGGGTTCAGTAGATGGGACTGTTAAGTCTGTCTGGTTTAGGCAGGTTTCCGGTTTACTCAGGGTTCAGTAGATGGGACTGTTAAATCTGTATGGTTTAGGCAGGTTTCCAGTTTACTCAGCGTTCTGTTTAGACAGGTATCACTGTATCTTGTATGTGTACATCTGTTACAGTTATAATTAAAGGAGAAAGAAACCAAACATAGAATTTGTGTTTATTTATAAACAATTGATGTAGTAAAATAGTTCAAGCATAACTATTCTTATGGAAAAAAAAAAACCAATAGTCAATTCATACAGATGATTGAAAAATTACAATCTTGAATTTCCGACAGTTTATGAGGTGGAGACAAAATTAATAATCTACTACTTCACACCGTCTATTCCAGTTTCAATGCACAATACCAAATAACACTTGCTACCAACATATTCCAATATCAACGAAAAGACTGGCAGGGAAAATTCTTGAATCGTAATATTTTTCACACATGTACTTTTGAAGAAAAAAGAAGCTTTTGGTTGTGTTTTTGATGTCTGAAAAAGGGGTAGAGTTGTACAGAGAGAATAAACTCTAAGATTAGAGTTTTCTATATATTGTTGGCTTGACTTGTAACATGTGCTGTTGTGGATTGTTCAGTGTGTTTTCTTATGCAGAGTGATTTGTGTTGTTGCGGAAATGCTTCTTTCAAGGACTCTAAATTAAACTAGATCTCAATTCGAAGTCTGAATTTATTCTTTCTTTTTTTGTAGCTCCAAAATGTTGGAATCAATGCAGCCAATATTGGGTTCAGTACCCTTACAATGGAGTCGGACAAGTTCATATGTGTCAGAGAGAAGGTTGGCGAGACAGCACAGGTGGTCATCATTGACATGAATGACTCTTCTAATCCAATCAGAAGACCCATCTCTGCAGACTCTGCCATCATGAACCCAGCTAGCAAAGTTATTGCCCTGAAAGGTAAAAAAAACTTCAGAAACTGTCAAAATATGGTTAATGCAAGAAACGATCCTTGATAAAAAGCCTTTTCTGAAGATGTGGGACATTGAGCATGAAGAAATTATATTTGTATATGAAAAAATAACCCTCCCCTACCAAAAAAAAAGTAATTTTTATTCTAATTATCTACTTGTAAAATTGTGAGACAGTAAACAGCAAACCAACAATTTATTTAAATGTAGTCTTAGATAACTCCAAAATATTTCTTTTAGTAGAAAAAATAGTAACAAGAAATAAATTATATCAATATTTGTTTAGACAAATATTTTTTGTTCATCTCCCTTTGTTAGAAGTTATCATTATTATTTTGCATTCCAATTTAGTTATTTTTAAAGTAATATATTTATTGGTGTAAACAGATAAGAAAAAATCATTTTATAGGGGAGAATTCAAATATTTTAACTATCAAATTGAATCTACTTACAGCTGGTAAGACCTTACAGATTTTCAACATTGAAATGAAAAGCAAGATGAAATCACACACCATGACAGAAGAAGTCGTATTCTGGAAGTGGATCTCTGTCAACACTGTTGCCTTGGTAACAGACGTAGCTTGTTATCACTGGAGTATGGAAGGTATGATTTATTGTTTAAAGTCTACCAAAAGTATGATTTATTGTTTAAAGTCTACCAAAATCAATGTTTATATATATAGATAGAACTAAGATGATAATGTCAAAGTATTTATTACGGGAAGAGGGAGGGGTGAAGGTTAAAATGTCTATCGATTGGATGTTTATGTTCCAAGACAGATTTCAAAGATGCTAATGTATTAGTATGTTTAGGGGTGAGGGAGGAGTGTGGTGATTAAGTTAGGAACTTATATTAAAAAAAATTGAAATGTTTGCATGAAAATTTCAAAAAAGCAATTAAGTTGGCTTGAGCAATTGATGATTATGTTCAAAATATTGTTTGGAAGAAGTGGTCGTGATACGCTGAAACAAGTTACCATCTTAGCTAAGTATTTGTACATGTTCACGTTCCAAGTAAAAGAGTACTCATTTTAACCAAGCAAATGTGTTTCTTTCTTCAAGAGTTTTTTTTTAGGGTATATGTTGCTAACATTTTGAAATATAGATATCAGATAACCATTGCTACTTGGTGAATAGCTTAAACATGTAAATCAAGGAGTCTCATTATTAGATTTAATAAGGATTAGCTACTGGGTATATAGTGAACCATTTGGTTTGCAAGTTTAAATATTTAAGAATTTGTATATAATGTTAAACAGTGAAAAGTCTGTCTAAACTGAACCTGGAATAAAACAGTATCTTGTATAAACCAAGCTATTAATGAAGTTCCAATGGAAGAAATCTTTGTTAACTTGTAGAAACCGAACACCTGTTTATTCCAAAAGAGGGGCATTCTTGATCATATAGTATTTGGAACTACTTATGCAATCAATGCCTATCACCATTAACATTGTGAGTTCGAATCCCACTCGGGCGAGGTGTACTCGATACAACATTATTTGATAAAAGTTTGTCAGTGACTAACTTGCAACAGGTCGGTGGTTTTCTCTGGATTCTCTGGTTTCCTCCACCAATAAAACTGACTGCCAAGATATAACTGAAAAATTATTGAAAGTGGCGTTAAACACCATAACCCCTATATTTCATAAGTTGATCCCAATGAGGTTTGGTTGAGACAGGTTTCACTGTATTACTATCAGAATCAGTTTATATACATGTATTATGCTCACTTCTAATGTATGACTACTTTTGCTTACTTAAAGGGCAAGGTAAATATGCATGTTTCACATGATTTTGGTGATAGGGTTTTTTTTCTTAAAGGAAAACTCCATGGTCTTAACAAGTTAGCGTGAATATTTAAATGACATTAGCTAAAAGACATTTGTGTTAATGAATGTTAAAAATAATATACCGTAAGGTCGAATTTGGTGATTGAAGTTGCCTGTTGCACCAAACAATGGGGGTCTCCATTTTTCAACACTCTACAATGTGAGGAAACAAGGGACATAATCCATTCTCGGATTATACCTAAAATTAAAGCTCTTCCGAAAGAGCTGTGACGTATTAGTGCCAGTATCTTACATTATATCAGCATTGATCAGTTGCAATTTTATCATTAAAAATTATGTAAATCATAAAATAACGTCGTATATTTATCTTTTGATATTTACAAAATCACTATGACTTCATGTTGAGCATTTTATTGCACTAACGAAATGTGAGAAGAATTTTTTTATGTAATTACCCTTGTCAACACATCGACCAGTGACCTCGAAAAACCACAGGCACTTGGGTCCAGGATATTTTTTTTCTCAATTTTATTAATAAAATGTGCATCTACAATGTATATGAACCCGTTTGACATGCTTCGTTGTGAAATAAACGCCTTTATGAACTATGCCACATTTTCCTAATATCTACTCTGTATGAGTAGATATTAGGTATACAGTAGATGTTAGGAAAATGTGGCATAGTTCATAAAGGCGTTTATTTCACAACGAAGCATGTTAAACGGGTTCATATACGTTGTAGATGCACATTTTATTGATAAAATTAGGAAAAAAAATATCCTGGACCCAAGTGCCTGTGCGAAAAACACGGGAAAGTACGACAGCATTGGGGACAAAAAAGAATGAGTTAAAACTGACAGTTATTTAAACTATACGGCCAATCACGTAAAACATGAAATTCTCTAAGATGAAATTATACGTAGACCCTCCCCCCTCCCGATACAAATAAACTCATTGTTTTATGAAAATGTAACATAGGATGGGAATATTAAGAAAAAAAATTAGAAACGATATACGATTATAAACATTGTATTGCAGTTGATCTTATATTAAAACATTACCAAACGGGCACGATGTTGGGAAGAGTCAGATACATGTTATTTATTCAACTAACATGATCCGAACCTATGACGTCACATGAATAGGTGTCATGGCCGCTTACACTACGACAGGAAATTCCAAATATTCACATTTTTAATTGGGTATATTAATGTTAATAAAGGTGCTTTTTTTAAATAATAAGTTATTTATGAATAAAAAGTTATAATGAATTGAATTAAAACAACTTTTCAACTGACTGGAGTATTCCTTTAAAGGGATACAAGACCTTTCCCCTTGCATTGCAGGGAAGAAGATAGTAATTATGAAATGTGTAGAAATGATAGTCCTTGCTTGTCATTCTGCTTCTTGTTTTGAATCTGTATACTGGTACATATAGTAGCTTTTTAAGACAATTTGTCTTTTTAAGAAAATTCAATTTAGCATGTAATGTTCTATAAAAGGAATTTAAAATAATTTGTTTAAAATATTCTAAGACAGTGAATTCAATTGTAATGAGGCAAAAAATACAAAAAAATACCTGTGTTTCTGCTGACCCTACCTACCCTGATTTTTAGTGCATACCCTAAAGTTTTTATTGACATTTTTGGACACTGTTAAGTCCGATCCTTGTCCTGTACATGTATATATAATCTAGGTAAGCAAAAATTTAATTTCAAAAGTTATACCTACTTACCTACCTGACTTTCTTTGAAGAAAGTTAGTGGAAACAATGGTATTTATTTCATCTGTCTAAACAGTAAAATTTAATCAGAAATTATCAAATAATAGATTTTGTTAATTGAGCTTGATAGAATCAAAATCAAGTGCTTACTCCAAATGTTTTCACTTAACAGTAAATATGGTTGCCATTTTGTAGGTGACTCACAACCTTTGAAGATGTTCGATCGTCACACCAACTTAGCTGGATGTCAGATCATAAACTACAGAACTGATGCTAAACAACAGTGGTTGTTACTGATAGGAATATCAGCACAGGTACACTAATGTCCAAAGTGAAGCAGTTCTCTATGTTTTGCTTGTCTTTAACTCTGGTTCTTCATCAGATTATTATAATGGACGACATAATTATGTGTTAAATTTACTTTAGCATTTTACTTATAGCTGGTCCATTTAGCAAAGGTTTAATAATTATATCATGGTTTTTGTCGCATTATTTATTTTTATGTCTATTAAATAATAATTGAAGTAAAGAAAGAAAATATATGTGTGGATTTTTTCAACAACACAACATTTTTTTAATGGATTTTACTTTATTCATAAATTAGAGGAAACGCTCTAGGAATAGATAATCACAGAGTAAAATTTTACATGATTTCTTAAAGAACATAGAGGATTTTGGTACAAAGTTTCTAGTTTTCTAGAGAAACCTTTCTTGTAGCATATATGATAGATCTCAATTCATGGATCAGGTGTGAATTAAAAAAACTTTTCAATAGGTCTCAAATGAAGACCGATGTATAAAAGTACAAATATTTCTTGAAATTTGTTTAAAATATAAGCAAGCAGGACAAGGAACTGTTTTTGTTGTTTTTAAATCTGCAATTATTTCAAAATTTTAGTTTTACCTTTAAGTGCCTCTGTTAATACACGTTGTATATCAATACATAACATTTCTATATAGTCTAATTTTGTCACGTTGATGTAGAGGACTATTCACACTGTTTTATACATATCTATGAACTCTTAGTACTTCTTGTTATAAACATCTCATTTGTAGACTATGATGATATATGAATAGTGGATCTTGGATTTCTGTTTTTGTACTACGATCGTCCAACTAACAAAAGGGAGGGTTCTAAAACGTAGTTATTTATTTGTTTTGGATTGGAGTGATTCCATCAAGTTTCTTGAAGTTTTATATTATAATGGACATTAATTGTTGGGTGATTTTCTAGGACAACCTATTTTTAAATGATAATGGGTTTTGTTTGGATTTAATTTTTCTGTAATTACACGTCGAAAAACTAATCAAAAAGAAAAAAGATTTAAATGTAATATGATGAAAATAATTTTTTTACATGAAATTGAAATTTTTAACATGAAACGGTGAAATTCAATTTTCAAGTCAGTTTTTGGGTACCTTGTTACAGTAAATCTTAGTATGAGAACAGATATCCCAATCACGCCTATCATTTCTACCATACATTATTTGACATTTCAGACGGGGCAGGAAGCTGCAGTAAGTATAGGCCAAACCCTCATACATTCACTTCTCCTTCTTCTTCCTAGCTGAGTCTCTGTTAATAATGTAGTGTTATGTCTGTTAAAAAGGGGTGGGGGTATTGAAGTGGGAGGGGGCATTGAAGAAGTTTGTAATGTAAGTATTGTAAATTTCATCTGCAAATTTGTAGTGTATTTCGATAACAGGGAAATATTTTTATAATGTGTGAAAATGTACTGTGTGTAAGGATTTGTTGGGTAACTGTATACATACTGTGTTAGATTAGATTATATTCATTGTTTGTTCTGTATAATATGTAAGTGTTTTATATTCCTCGTTAGATTTCAAATGTTCCTTCATTGACGTCAGTACAATGACTTTTGGGTAAAAAAGAATTATGTAAAATATCTCAATATGAATTAATGTCTCCTTAACTTAGTACAGAAAATTTGTGTTTTTTGTTTTTGTTTTTTTAAATTCATATTGTGTCCATCGTGCTCTGTTAACATTGTTTTAATAAGACGTATTTTTCGCCCAGAGCTAAATGATATTCCTTCATATAATTTTTTCATCAAATGTTATGCCATCTCCCTTAGATGCATGTATTAGAGCACAGTCTTTACGTTTTTTTTACTAACAGTAATCATTATTATCATTTACGGAAATGGATTCTAAAATGCAGAATTCTTTTTTTAAGAAAAGCATGTCATTATGGGAACATTGTACGTTTTGTTTATCAATTTAGTAGTATCTAGTAAATAATTCAACATATTTGGTGTCATTGATATTATATATAATTTGTTTTAACGATCATTATTTTCAATTTAAAAAAAGACAAGTTTGTATTAGCCTAATTGCACAATTAGAATTATAGTCAGTACACAACAATACATATTACTGTGCTTCATGCCTTTGATTAGAGGATAGTTTGCACTAATACTGATCGCCACGATATAACTGAGATATTGTTGAAAGTTGCATTAAACACCATAAGCTCACTCATTAATGCTGTGACCTCAAATGCATTGATTCAAATGGTAATGCAAATTGTTCCATTTATCATTTAATCTCAATATATACCTCATTATGTCCTCATATATATACATGATAAATGCCTTAAATTTGAGAACAAACTATACCCCAACCCTTGCATCCAGTCTTATCCTGCATGTCTCTTTCAATGTTCAAAAGGTATCAGGTACATGATGCTGAATGCATTCTAAAGGTAAGGCATTTACCATGACGTGCTCATAAAGAAGACCTGAAAAGTCATGCTTGTGTATTTAATCAACAGCCAGGTACAATAATAATTTAAGACTAAAATAGGTTAATTCTCAATCAAGTTCACAGATCTCAAGGAAATATTGAACACGGCAAAAATGTTGCATAAAGCTGTCTTGTGAGTGCGTTTTCCTGCTAATCTAACGGTTTTCTTCTGTATGCATATATTGGTGACCATTGTCAGTGTTTACCTTAATCACAGTTTTATAGGTGGAAAAATTGCAATTGTTAAGTAAAATTAAAAAAAAAAAATTTAATACGTAAATTTATTACATTTTTTTTTTTACAGCAAAACAGAGTAGTAGGAGCTATGCAGTTGTATTCAACAGAAAGAAAAGTTAGTCAGCCGATAGAAGGACATGCAGCAGCTTTTTCTACCTTTAAAGTGGACGGCAATCCTCATCCCTCGACTTTGTTTATGTTTGCTGTTCGAGGAGCACAAGGAGGAAAGGTACATTTACTGGAATATCTTTGAAATATTACTAGAATGAAACTTCAGACACTCTAACAGTCTTCACTCTAACCCACTTGCCTGAAGTCAGGGACAAGTAAAACTGGATTCAGATAAGTGAAATCTATGAAAGAATTTGTTTGAATAAATAGAAAATTTTTCTAAATTTGGCTTTCGGGCAAGTAGGTGAAATGAAATAAGGTAAAGACTAGACTTTACTCAATCTCTGGCCACCTATAAAGTTTTGGCTTGCTATTGTCTGATTGACCCACCAAATCTGCCTTGAGTCAAAATATTATCTCAGTCATTTTTTAGCTCACCTGACCCAAAGGGTCATGTGAGCTTTTGTCATCACTTTGCGTCCGTCGTCGTC
>MJUT01047519.1:89896-138742 GCA_002080005.1 Gigantidas platifrons
AATCTTCTGGTCAGAAACTACTGATTCAATTGAATTTGTTTTCTGGTGTGAATGATCTATGGATGGTCCTCTACCTAAATTGTAAATTTGGTTCCGATTGGAAATTCAAGATGGCCGCCATAGACGAACAAAGTTTAACATAGAAGCCTACGAGACCCAATGGGAATTTGTACTGAGTTGTTCTTCTCAGAAAGTACCAAGCCAGTTGACTTGATTTGTTCTATGCTGCTCCTATCTGCAAACAGAAAGACTTGAAAAATATGCTTGTTGATAACCTTTTCAAGAATTAAAACTTAAGCAGTCTAATATACTTACCATGGGAGATTTTAATTTTGACTTTAGGTTTTCAGAATTTATGGAGCACACATTCAATAGTAAGCAAATTGTGTCTTAAGTCGCAAGAAAATATGAATCTTTGTTAGACTTCACGTTCCTAAGGATTTACCCTGCCAATTATTACCAGGTGAGCGATGACAGGCTCTCCAGAGCCTATAGTTTTAAGGACAATAAACATTTATCCCATGTAAAGACGTAAATATAAATATGCAAAGGTAATTAACTATTGAAGATTGTAGAAAAGTATTTAATGAAAAGAATTATATCAGTGTTACAACAGGGGCCGTTGTGGCCGTGATCGTATGGTAGTTGGATTTACTACTACCTATGCAATCAGTGCCTAGCAACACTAGTGTTGTGAGTTCGAATCCCACTCAGGCTAGGTGCACTCATTACAACATTATGCTATAAAGTTTGTCAGTGACTTGTGTCAGGTCTGTGGTTTTCTGCCTGTATTCCGGTTTCCTCCACCAATAAAACTGACTGCCACGATCACTGAAATATTGTTGAAAGTGGCTTTAACACCCTAACCCCAACACCTCGTTCATACAACACAATACAACCATTACACAGTGCAACTGTTAAAACTTGTGACTCAAGTTGACGTCACAATTCCAAAAGATCTTGAATGGGCCAAATCTATTGCTCAGTGTTCACAACAGCTAAGTTTAAACCATGAAATGCCTGGGTTATATTTACTAGCCATCATTTCGAGAAAAATAAAATATACATAATGATTAAGTAAATATTAATTTTACCCTAATTGACTTCTATTTTACAGTTGCATGTTATTGAAGTAGGCCAACCAACACAAGGTAACCAGCCATTCACTAAGAAAGCTGTTGATGTGTTTTTTCCACCAGAAGCTCAGAATGACTTCCCTGTAGCCATGCAGGTAAATAAAAATGACCAATAAAAAACTATATAAACAATGATGTCTTCTTTTCTTGAAATATACAATATGTGATGATTCATTTGCTGAAAACATAAAAGTTTGGAAATTTGTAAAAACCTGAGAAAAATATGAATAACATTCATTTGAAATTTGCGGTTTGTATTTTTACCTTGTATATATTCAAACAATGTTATCACATTAAAAACTTAAACTGAAACTAAAAATGTTCATTATGTTAACTTAATGATACAAACAATAACAATAAAAACTTCATTCTATTGATATGAATATGTCAGAACAGCCTAAAACATGGTGTAGCTCTCCTGATGACAATGTATGGGTTTTGTACATTTGTATGATTTGTTCATTTTAGGTCAGCCCAAAACATGGTGTAGCTTTTCTGATAACAAAGTATGGTTATATACATCTGTATGATTTTGAGACAGGAACATGTATTTATATGAACAGAATCAGTGGAGACACCATCTTTGTAACAGCACCACATGAACCAACATCTGGTATAATTGGTGTCAACAGAAAGGGACAGGTAATTATGGCCTTTAGTCTTTCTTATATTCTATACGAAATAACACGAGACAATTGAAAGCTTACAAGTAAGGAAATGTTTGGTATAAAGTCATGTTAGGTATTATTTAGGAAGGGACCTACGTTTTTCGCTTTGAATTTGCAATTAATCTATGAGAAAACATTAGTAAACATTTATGAAAACAAAGTTTATGCAGTAATGGTCAACAATTCCACCATTGTCAACAAACCAAATGTGTAACTACCTCTCACCTCAAATCACTGAATGCAAGAGAACCATGTGATATGATGATGGATATTCAGGTACTGGCAAGGGAAAGGTACAAAAATGTGGCAGGGTTAAAACACTAAAAGTATTTATCTGTAGAAGACAAATTTGTAATGTAACAAATACATATTCTTAGTGAGAAACACAACATTTTCAGTAGTTGCACAGGCATTTACAATATTTTTATTGCAACTTGTCCATTTGGGCTATTGATAGGGAATTCTGTTTGTCCAAAGTTATTGTTACTTGTTTGAACAGTAAAGAAAAATTATTTTATTTCAAATTTCTACTTGTCCTTTTCCTACTTTTAATTTTCTGAATCTAAGTTGGACTGGTATTTACAAGTTGGACAAACCTGAATGTTGCAATGGCATTGAAAGCTTTACTATAAAGTTTTAAATACACAAGACACATTTTTTGTTTATATTTAGGTATTGTCAGTAAGTGTTGAAGAAGACAACATTGTACAGTACATCACTAATACACTCAATAATCCTGACTTGGCACTGAAGATAGCTACCAGAGCAAACTTACAGGGTGGAGAGGAACTGTTTGTTAGAAAGTTTAATGCTCTCTTCCAGAGTGGAAATTATGCTGAGGCAGCCAAAGCAGCTGCTAGTGCACCTAAGGTAAGTCTTTATGTCAGAATAAGTTGTGAAGGAAATGGCATTCTGGGTAAACACGACAAAATCAGTTGGGACAAAAGTTGTAAACCAAAAGAACTAAATACAAAGTAATACCCCACAAAATGAACAGGAATTAGAACATGGATTTTAAAAGTAAGTGTTTCTCTTGTGTACATTACACAGAAAATTATGAAGAACTTTTTTTTGGCTTATTCGATTATTCTATTGTTATTACAATTTTCTTCGGAAATGAAATGAAATATTCCTTGTTTTTTTTTTTATCTTGTGAATTTTGTTTATATGGTTGACTTGTTATAGACATCAGCACCAAACCCAGACTCCTAGGAGATTACTTCATACAAAAAAAAACACAGATTTGATATAAATTCAAATGTGCAAAAAAATAACAAAAAGTGTATTTATATAAGTTAGAAAATACTAGTTCTCATTCACATGTTATGATGCATTTTACTGGGTTTTGTGAATAACCAAAGATATATTTTAAATGTACATTATAAATCTATAATTGATTGTTTTTAGTACTAATTTCTCTTGACTATATTTAAATGTTTATTTGTAGGGTATTTTAAGAACACCACAGACCATACAGAGATTCCAGCAGGTTCCAGCACAGCAAGGACAGACTTCACCATTGTTACAATATTTTGGTATCTTATTAGACAAAGGCCAGCTGAACAAATATGAATCCTTAGAATTATGTAGACCTGTTTTACAACAAGGAAGGAAACAATTATTAGAAAAGTGGCTAAAAGAAGACAAGGTACGTTAACAGTCTTTACCTTAATTATTTTTTTACCCATTTGCCCGAAAGCCTAATTTAGAAAAATTGTTTATTTATTCAAACAAATTCTTTCATAATCTTCACTTGTTTCACGTGTGCCGGTCTTTGGGCAAGTGGGTTAGAGCGAAGACTGTGTTAATACTGTATTTGTTTATTTTAACAACCACGGTTAAAACTGTACCAAAAAATCTACTGCTCGATTTCTGCACAAAATTATTTTTGTGATCTACATCCAAAATGTATTATTTGACATTCCTGTGGAAAGTAGAAAGTTGATTAGTCAACAGATGTTTTTTAACAATTCATGGATGGGGGAAAGAAAAGTTTGATTGGCTTATAGTCAAAGAATTATGTGTTTCTTTATATCCAATCCTTAGTTTGCAAAATTTCTAATGATTGTCTGTCTATACTAAAACAGCAGACAACTTTTCCATTTATCACCAAATTGCAGAAGTGAAATAAATAGCAGATGATTGCACATGGAAAATATTCCTTATTTTTGTGAACTACATCCAAAATGTTACATGTGGCAATGTTTGAAATGAAATATTATTGTACATTTAGTGTTTGCAGGACTATTTTTAAGTGTTATGTTTTCAGATATAAATAGAAAGACAGTAGAAGTCATGTTGTCAATAATACAACACTGACCATGGACAACTTTCTAACAAAAACTTTATACAAAAAATCAAATGATAAGGATTTTATTTCCCAAAGAAACTTGATTTAAATGATAGATCATAACAGTGTTACATAACTTTATTATTATAAACACTGTATTCTGTGTGGGCATCTACAAGATGTTTATTGGTTTTTGTAATAGCTGGTGAAATTTATATTTTGTGAATGTCTTAACAAATTTTGCTTTGGTATTGAGTGATATTGCTTGAATGGTCTACTTGATAGATAGAATGTGTCAAGGTTAAGTTCCTCTTTTTAGAGACCAAATGAATTTCTTGGAGAGTTATCTGCCTAAAAACCAACCTTGGTTAACCAATGTATTACTTGTGTATCATGCTGTAAATCAACTTCATTACAAGTCATTTTTCGTGGCATGTTAGCGAGATTTAAAAATCATAAATATGACAGTTTAAAAATGACCTGGAAATACTGAAAAATACAACGTTTT
Organism: Gigantidas platifrons; assembly: GCA_002080005.1. NCBI lineage: Eukaryota > Metazoa > Mollusca > Bivalvia > Mytilida > Modiolidae > Gigantidas > Gigantidas platifrons. Next base: position 94,499 of record MJUT01047519.1, read on the forward strand.
GACTTCTCAATTTTCCTATTATATTTTTCCTAGTAAAATCATGCTTCATATAGATTTATTAAAAAAAACACCTTTAATAGCTTTAGATTTAAAAAAAAACAACTAATGTTTAAATGGTACAACCCTTGTATTAATAAAAAAAAAAAATACAGGTGTGATGTTACAAAAAAGATGCAGGACTATTTTTAAGTGTTATTGTCCCCCGACGCTTCGTCGAAGGGGACTATAGAAATGGGTGTCGTCCGTCCGTGTGCTTTTTGGTTTCCAGATGATAATTTGTGAATGAAAAGTCAGGTTGAAGCTAGGTTTGGTATGTAAGTGTATCTTATGAATATCTAGGTCAAATTCGATAATGACAATTTTTCGACTATTTTTACTAGAGTTGTGTCCCTTTTTATACCTCAAAATTGCTAAATATTTGGTTTCCAGATGATAACTTGGGAACAAATAGTCAGATTGAAACTAGGTTTGGTATGTAAGTGTATCTCATGAATATCTAGGTCAAGTGCGATAGCGATCATTTTTCGACAAATCTTACCAGAGTTACATCCCTTTTTATACTTCAAAATTGCTAATATTTTGGTTTCCAAATTATAACTTGTGAAGAAAAAGTCAGATTGAAACTAGGTTTGGTATGTAAGTGTATCTCATGAATATCTAGGTCAAGTTCGATAATGATGATTTTTCGACAAATCTAACCAGAGTTACTCCCCTTTTTTTACTTCAAAATGGTCCTTGGATGGTCCCCTTTCAGAATTATGAGTGATACAGGCTCCCCTGACCCTCTAGTTTACAGTAGTTTCAAAATTTAATCTTACGATGTAACCTTGGCGTAGGGGGACCAGTGGCCAACGGCCTTTTATGTTCATACATAAACACACCAATGTCCAGTGCAGATATAAATAGAAAGACAGTAGAAGTCATGTTGTCAATAATACAACACTGACCATGGGCAACTTTCTTACAGAAATTAAAAAGACAAAATATATCTTTTTATTTTGGTCATTGTATTGTCTGTCCTGATTTACCCCTTTGATATCTAAGGGCTGTTCCATTGAAACATATGAGGTACCCGGGGAAGGCACTTTAATTTTTGGACAACCACACAAAGAAGCAATTTACTGATTCTGGTGACCACCCTCAGAAGCATTTTTCAGTCAAATACAACCACCAATAGAATTTTTTTTTCTGAATCAAAAGAATTCTTCAATATCAAATAAATCTATACAAATGTACTATGAAAATGTTTTAGGTAACTGCAAGAATAAAGGAATTCAGAGTAATCCATACAAGACACAAGGCTGTTGTAGTGTTGACAATCTGACACCGTGAACAAAATAAACAAGAGCTGGAATTGTTTCAGTGATTGTTTCTTTAATTTCATAACTTCTCCTTACCTAGTAACACATCTGAAAATGTAGGGCCTAGTTTGGAGGCCCACAGTGCCACTGATTCCACGCTCCACATGACAACAGGGGTGACAGCATCAACATCCGCCATAGTTTTCGAAGGGAGGTAACTCAAATTCTATGTGCATAACTAACACTGAGCCAAACACGGTTGACCGGAAATGATGACGACATTACGATTAGAGCGCCAAATCATTACAAAAAAAATAAAGTATTCTAGAGATTCTTTCAAAAAAAATCTTCTTCATATCTTAGTTTGGCAGAAAAAATAAAACACCAAGGCTTTTCCTGACCCAACAACCCATAGAAACATATTATGCAGGACAACCACATACCACAGAATTGATTTCTCAGCTAGGCTGACCACCCATATATTTTTTTCAAACTGCCGTCCCCGGGTACCTCATATGTTTTAATGGAACAGCCCTAAGCATTTCTTCCCTCAAAAAGTAAATAATTTTTGTAATAGAATGACATTTAATGAGAAGTGGGAATAATAATTTTTGGATAATAGAACATTGTAGATGATCTATTTAGAAAGACAAGTCCATATACTCCCAATTTTAGTTTTGTAAACAGATTTTAAATGTTAATTAATAATTCCTTTTAAAACAAAATTAAAGTGAATGTCTGCAGCTGTTACACTACAGCAGTTGGTCATTATTTGTAACATATTATGTCTCTAATTTAATCACTGACTTTGCAGTCATAAAACCTTTGAGCACAAGTTTGTATATGTTCTCAGAAAAAAAAGGCCAGCCAATCAGAACACTGTGTCAAATAAATACTCTGTTGTGATTGGACAACTTTAGATTACCAGTCCAAATTCATACTTGAAAGTTTTATGAATGTAAAATGGTAATATTGTATGAAATTAATTGTTCTTTTTTTTTTTTTCTTATTCAGCTTGAATGTAGTGAAGAACTTGGAGATTTGGTGAAACCCACAGACCCAACATTAGCATTATCTGTGTATCTCAGAGCCAACGTACCAATGAAAGTCATCCAATGCTTTGCAGAGACTGGACAGTTTCAGAAGATTGTGCTGTATGCCAAGAAAGTTGGCTTCACACCAGATTTTATATCATTGTTACGAAACATCATGAGAATGAACCCAGAACAAGGCTTGTCATTTGCACAGATGTTGGTCGAGGATGAAGAGCCATTAGCTGATCTCAATCAGGTAAAGCAAGATTTTGTGTACATGTCTTTACAACCACGAAAATTGGCTATCATGTAACGATAAAACAAAGTTGTCTGTTGAAGTGCTTGTTTTTGTGCCCCTAAAATGTTGTTGAAAGTGGTGTTAAACATTAAAACCAACCAACCAACCATAAACTTTTGAGACTTCATTACATATTTGATCAATTCCTTTTCAACCCATGTTAAATTCACAGAATTGTTTCTTTCCTTTCACTTTTATACCACCATAGTATTTTCATTTGATAATCATATCTTGTAAACAACTCCAGGATATTTTCTTTTGATAATCATATCTTGTAAACAACTCCAGGATACTTTTTTTTCTGCTACTGTGAATTCATGTCTACTCCTTGAAAACCAATTTTCATGATTTTCCTTGGTACAAGCAAATCTTGAAATTCAGTGTAGCACTAAAGACATATGATACAAGACACATTATTTGCAAGTATTAAAACAACGAAATGAAAAGTCAACAAATATCTCATTTTCCTCTAATTCACGAAAAGTCTATAGCGACAAAAACAAGTGTAGATTCTCTAAGAAAGGTGCTCTACTTTTAACTACACTAAATGCTGTGAAGTATTCCATCATTTAATGTTAGTATATGTTTACATTTTCAGATTGTTGATGTTTTTATGGAGTTCAATTTGATACAGCAGTGTACATCCTTCTTACTGGATGCCTTGAAAAACAACAGACCAGCTGAAGGTCCATTACAGACTAGACTATTAGAAATGAACTTGTTGTCTGCACCTCAGGTAATATACCATCTCTTAGAAATTGTAATTGAAATATGGTTTTCTTATCAATTCGGAGGTAAAATAGTTTATTTAAGTAAAAAGAAATATATACTGTGTATAAACATTCAACATTTAAGCATATTCACACGTAAGCACTGGCATATGAAGTGAGATACTTGTATTGGTGGTGTAATGGTGGGTGTGCTCGTCTTGAGTGCGGTGGATTGTGTGTTTGACCGTTTGAACCTCTGTCAGGTCTATAAAGTTGGTAATTTGCCGTTTTCTCCTAAGAATGCAGCAATAAGAAGTAAAAGCAAACAATTTAATATTTAAAAGACAATTTAAAAAAAAATTGTTATTTGAGAGTCGGCTTGAAAAAAATTCTGCTGCAATACCTTCCCAACTAAATGAAAAATAAGGTGTACAATAATAAAGACAATCACAAACAATGTTGTGTAGATATCAATGGTATTAGTGATTTTCGAAAGAAACAAGCCAATTTCCAGAGTTAGTCAGCAAGATTCCATCCTGTACAAAACTCAAGGATACATGTATTTATTGTCAAGAGGACAATATAACGGAAATATTGCTGAAAATGGCGTTAAACATATAACCCTAACCCTCAAGAGGAAATATTGGATTTAATTAACATTAGTCAAACTATTTTACCCAATTACACAAGTTGTATCACCGAAATATACAAGTTCTTTGGCATACAAAATGTGGTAAGACTCCAGTTCTGTGTTACAGAAGGCTATAATTGCTATTCTTCATTATCTTCAATGTTTTTATTAGTTGTAGGTTGAAATTACATGTATTTTAAGTTGAGACTGATTTTGAAGGACAATCTAATTGTAGATATTTATATTTGACTTTGTAGGTAGCAGATGCCATCTTAGGAAATCAGATGTTTACTCATTATGATAAAGCACATGTTGCACAGCTCTGTGAAAAAGCTGGCCTTCTTCAAAGAGTAAGTATATAATACTGTTATAATTGAAACTTTTATTTTATAATGTTATCCCCCTTTCTGAGGGGACATATTATTAGTAAGTTGCTCAATTTATTGTAAGAACTGCAATGATGGGCATTTTTAAGTATCAGACTTCACAAAAAAAAAGATAAAAAGTGGATTGTCTATTATTTCTATTTTATTTCATAAATTCATAAATAAAATAGACTTTGGTGTATATTGCAGTTTATAAGTTGACAGACAAAATTATATTTCAAATGTAAGAAATGTTTGATACAAAGGTGTGATACAAAGGTGTTGCTTCATAAATTGGATTACAGTTATAAAAATATAATATGATATACTGATGGGAGCCCTGTCTGTATTTGTAGCCTTGTAATGTGATGTCTTACACAATGATGATAGTATTTGCAAGTATAAAATTGGATAGTCTCCCGTGTTCATTTACATCCTTACTTTTTGTTTATTTTCAGGCATTAGAACACTACACTGATTTGTATGATATCAAGAGAGCTGTTGTACATACACATTTGTTAAACCCAGAGGTAAGATAAAGATGCTATCATGCTTATATTATTTATTGGAAATTTCTCCGCTGATTTTGGGTTAGATAGCAGTCATCGACTTTTGCAGTGGTCCAGTGGCCCACGGCCATTGAAAATTGATTCGGACCAGTGACTTTTGCCAAATTTTTTCAATGGAATCTATATAAATATTCTAATTTTGAAGTTTTCGGGCCAGTAAATTCGAAAGTCTAATTTCGAAGACTGCAGATATTAAATACTACTAAATTGTACTCTTAAGAGAGGATACCCCTCTGAAAGTCATTTTTTCATTGCAGATATAATTATGGGGACCACTGTTTATATAATCAAAAATATAATTAACAGGTCAATACTGTTTTCTTGTTACAGTTGTTCTAAAAGTGTTGAGTTTAACGAGAGTTTTTGGTGTAATGGTTAGCGAGCTCGCCTCAAGTGCTGTAGATCGTAGGTTCGAGGTTAAGCAGGCAATATTAAGAAGAAATAGCAAAAACTGGTTGGCCCGGAATCAGGATGTGTCCGAATGGAGCGACATGTTTAGTCACAGACTTTTGTTTCAGTGAGATAGCACTATAAAAATCCAACTAAGCGTGTTGGTCTAGTACAAAGCGGACCTTATCCTCATCTCATTTAAAATTAACTTATTCTTGCCACGATATAGCTGAAAAATTGGTGAGTTGGCATTAAACAACAATGACTCACTCATTCAGTACCTATTCTCCAATCTTTACCAAATGAAGGATAGAAGTAGATGTTCTATAATATTTATTAATCATATTTATTTCAGTGGTTAGTGAACTACTTTGGTTCATTGTCAGTAGAAGATTCACTGGAATGTCTTAAAGCCATGTTGCAGGCCAACATCAGACAGAATCTACAAGTCTGTGTTCAGATAGCTTCTAAATACCATGAACAACTATCTACAGATTCTCTTATTGAAATATTTGAATCATTTAAAAGTTATGAAGGTAAGATTTTCTTAATTTGAAAGAGATATGTCAAATTAATTGTTCTTTTAAAAAGATAAACAGCAAGAAAGCTTTCTTATTGCATATAAAAAACAGGATAAAATAAAAATAAAGACTTTTTAGTGGTGTTGGCGACACTTCTTTTTTTTACAAAGAATGGTCTTTGGCTTTTAAATGTATAATTTAAATTTTGAAAAAGTGTTTCTATAAAAATATGTATGAAATAAAAACTTTGTGAGTCTTGACACAAATTAAAGGCTGCAATAAAGAAATCAGTTATGTTTGGTAAATTGTCCAAATCATTTTTTTTGCCAAAAATGTAATTTTGTTGCAATAATCACACAGAGGGCCATCATATTTATATTATCTGAAAAAAAAATGTTAACATTTGTGACAGCCATCCAATACAAGTTTTTTTTTCTAATACTTGACATCACTTACATGCAACATTAGTTTTCATTGCTGTCCATGATCATTTCCAACTGATTTTTATTACACCAGACTAATGCTAAAACTTTTTTGATGGTAAACAATACAATTAGATTTTCTTTGTTCTCAGGTTTATTCTATTTCCTGGGATCCATCGTCAACTTCAGTCAGGATGCCGATGTTCACTTCAAGTACATCCAGGCAGCGTGTAAGACTGGTCAGATCAAAGAGGTGGAGAGAATATGTAGAGAAAGTCAGTGTTATGAACCAGAGAGAGTTAAAAACTTCCTCAAGGTAAGATTTTTAATAATCATGAATTATCACAATCAATATATATTCAGATATTTTTTTCAAACCACAGTCAACGCTTGCCTCAAATTTGACAAAAGTTATAAAAAAAAAACAAAAAAACAAGGTAGTATCAATATAAAAAAAATTCTCAGTGAAATTTGTTTTTAAAGAAAAAGCAACATAGTATTGATATAAAATAAAACTTCCCAGTGGTCACGGTAGGCTTTGAATTTGTGTGTGAGAAAAACACAGATCCAGCAAAATTCAAAAGAAAAATATATAAAAAAACATGGTCAAAATGATTGATCAGTTAACTTATATAAAATCATGGGTTTTTTTTATGTAATAGAAAGGTATTATAAGCTTTGGTTCAGGACAATTAATTTTTTTTTATTTGAAATCGTATTTCTATGCCAAAACAAAACACGGTCTAAGGAGGGTAATATCACATCTTAACTGTAATTTATCTGTCGTATGAAGAATTAAGAAGTTTTTGTTGTGTGTAGTTTTTTTTATGGGTTCAACCACACCACAACATGTAGTACACACTTTTTAGTCGACAAAATTTTGAAAAATTAGGACAATATTAAAACATTTGCCATCAAGCGAAGAAAATTGTTTTCCAATGCAAAGAACATAGACTGTATGGCTGAATGATTGCCCGATATTTGTATTTCAGGGCAAATAAAAGTTGGATGCAGATATGAATAGAAAGACAGTAGAAGTCACATTTTTATCAATACAATACTGACCATGGACAACTTTCTGACACACAATATATTGTTGTTCCCTTTTGTCTTCTAAAAAGATAAAATTACAATGGAACGATGTCAATGAAGAATAGGTGGTTGTAGTAACATGGCTCAAAATCTGGATAATGTGTCCCAGTGGTTCGACATGTCTACCCACGGACTGTCGTTATAAAAATCCAACTCAGCGTGTTGATCTAGTACAAAGCTGATATCAACATCATCTCATCAAAATGTAGCTTGTCCTCGCCATGATATAGGCTGAAAAATTACTCGCTTGGCGTTAAACAACAATCACTTACTCATGGACACTATTACTAGTGTTGAAACTCAAGCAACAATCACTCACTCTTGGACACTATTACTAGTGTTGAAATTCTTGTAAGAGTCATATTCATGAAGTCAGTGCTCTGTTTTAAATGTATTTTACAAGTGACATGAAAACATTTGTTTTGAATTTGATTCTAGTGTAATTATTTTGTTGTTGTTTTTTCTAGGAAGCCAAGTTGACAGATCAGCTGCCATTGATCATTGTATGTGACAGATTTGACTTTGTACATGACTTGGTCTTGTACCTATACAGAAGTAGTCTACAAAAGTACATAGAAATATACGTACAGAAGGTATTCTTTATTGCTATATTTAGATATTCAAGATGGTATTCAGTCCTACATGATATGTATGTTGATTTAAAATAAGATGGACACCACTGCAGGACATATTGTAATTCTAAAATCACATGTCATAGTTCTGAAAGCACATATAATAGTGCTGAAATCACATATAGTAATTCAATAATCTTTATGCACTTTTTGGAAGCCTATTTATAGCAATATTCCTCTATAAATGGTTCTCTATGCAGTTTTTCTTCTTTGTTTTAATGTCACTCAGAAATTCAAGGTGTCTGCAACTTAAAGAAAAGATTAAACTTAAGACCCAATTTGAAAATGTTAAAAGATTTTTCTCAGAAACTACAAAACTTAATGAAATAAAAGTACATACATTATCATTAGAAAATAAACAGATGATTTATATCCAGATGAACAATACAGGTCAGATTAAACTCTAGTTTTTGTTATTAGTCATATACATTAATTTTGTTTTAGGTGACCATATTAAACTTTGGAAACTTGATTTAAATAATTGTATTGTTTCATAAATGAATGTCAATGTTAATCTGTGATTTTACTGTTGCAAATTAAATTTTACTGATGCAACGATCAGGTAAACCATCTGTGTGTGACCGGAAATTTTTTTTGAAAGTCGCTCGAAAAACCAATGATGTCAATGATGCTGCATTACGATTAAATTTATCATATTGTGTTAACTTAATCGAAGCTAAAGTACTAATAAAACTTTTTTGAATTGTAGGTAAATCCAGCCAGATTACCAGTAGTTGTAGGAGGTCTATTAGATGTAGATTGTGGTGAAGATGTTATTAAACAATTAATAATGGTTGTCAAAGGACAATTCTCTACTGATGAACTCGTAGAAGAAGTAGAAAAGAGAAACAGGTACTTTTAAGTTCTAGTCTTAACTGGGAAATTCCTAAATAATAGTAATATGCAATTTAGTCTCAATATCTGAAAACTTTGTAAATTTATCCTGTATATTCTGAACCAGAAATTTGACCCAAAATGATGTTCAGTATAGAAGGGTTGTATTGTATTAATATAAGAAAAGGATTATTTAAAAAAGAAAGTGATTTATTTTAGTTGTGTTATGTAGTAAATAATTGAATCTTTAAACATTATTCTCAATCTTTTTATTTTTATTTTTGCAGAATGAAGTTGCTTCTACCATGGCTTGAGATGAGAGTACATGAAGGTGTCAATGAGACGGCCACTCACAATGCTTTAGCCAAGATTTACATAGATAGTAACAATAACCCTGAAAGATTCCTAAGGTAAAATTTTTACAAAAAAAAAAAAAAAAAAAATTGATTAATTTTCATATGTAAGCCATTTTAAGTTGGAATTTTTATCTTTATTCTTTGTATGGTTTTGAATAAAATTTTCCATTCATGTCATTTCAGAGAAAATCAATTCTATGACAGTAAAATTGTTGGTAAATATTGTGAAAAGAGAGACCCACATCTAGCATGTGTAGCATATGAGAGAGGACAATGTGATACGGAACTTATCCAGGTCAGTAATAGACTGGGCATTTATTTTCATGTCAAGATGTAATGAATATTGCTTTCCATAAGAAAAAAAAAATGTTAAGGTACTTCATTGAATATTATGTTGGTTGTAACCAGAAACAAAGAATTTTTATTTCTATATTTAAATGTGATTTTTAATGAAATTTGATACATTGTTGAGTTAAAAATTTCTAATGTTATAAATACATTATCATTTCGTTTTCAGGTTTGTAACGAAAATTCACTGTTCAAGAGTCAGGCCCGTTACTTGGTGAAAAGACGAGACATGGAATTGTGGGCACATGTTCTACAGGAAGAGAATGAATACAAAAGACAACTTATCGACCAGGTATATATTGTTTATTTGTAAAATCAAGGCCCAAATTCAATCATTGTTTTGTACAGTGAGTTAAATCTACAACTGTATAGTACAGTGATTTGGTGTATAACTATTTATGTAATATAAGAAGTGTGCAGACAATTCTGCAATTTTCTTACCACACCGATTGTGTTATGGTTAACGTGTTCACCTCGAGTGCTGTAGATCAACACCCTCTCGGGTAAAACCAAAGACTATGAAATTGGTAATTGTTGCTTCTTCACCAAGCACACAGCATTAAAGAGTAATAGCAAAAACTGGTGGTCTCAGAATCAGAATAATGAGTCTGAGTGAAGCGACATATCTACTTGCTGAGTTTTGTTGCAAAAAATATTTGATTTTATGATAGCTGCATTTAGCTGCTAAAAAGACATTTTAGATAAAGTAAAAGTTTGACATCTGGTATGAGGTGGTACATGTGTGGTATTGAAAACCATTTACAAAATAGATTTTTTATTGATAAGACTTTGCTCACACAAAAAGGGGTATAAAATTTATATTTCCATCATTCTATAAAAAGGACATGTTATTTTGTAGGTTGTACAGACAGCCCTATCAGAAACACAGGACCCAGAAGATATATCAGTCACTGTAAAAGCTTTTATGACGGCTGACTTACCTAATGAACTAATAGAACTATTGGAGAAAATTGTCCTGGATAACTCTGTCTTCAGTGATCACAGGTTTGTATACATAACTAATATTGTCTTTGGTATCACTGTCTTCAGTGGTCAAATGTTCGTAGTCAAGAAAAAGTTGTCACTGATAAGATAGTCTTCAGTGATAAAAGATTTGTTCAATAAAGAAAAGTGAGGTTTATTATTGTAATTGTGCTCAAACCTTTTACCTCATAGATATGTATTGATTTAAACAAGTTTACCCAACTGCAGTTTGTATTCTTGTATCAAACTGGTCAGTTGGTTAATATTTCCAACCAAATACCAGAGGAAAGTTGTTGTTGAAAGAGCTGTTAGTAAAGCCATATCAGTCTTAAGAATCAGGATATCTTCAACTTGTATGATCTCATTCCGCTGCAGTGCACTCTGGAAAATTCAGAATTTCTCACACTAACAGAAGATATCGTCAGTACAGACTTATGTACAAACAATTGATATTTTCTTATAATTCTATACAATGCTATAGGAATTTATGGCAAGAAATTAATACAATAGCTGAATGTTATATTTTAATGTATTCTGTTGTAGAAACCTACAGAACTTGTTGATCCTCACAGCCATTAAAGCTGACCGTACCCGTGTAATGGAATACATTAACAGATTGGACAACTACGACGCTCCAGATATAGCTAACATAGCTATCAATAATGAACTGTATGAGGAAGCTTTCGCCATCTTTAAGAAGTTTGATGTTAACACATCTGCTGTGCAGGTTTGTATTTTTTTCTATGCCTCCACCACTAGACATCTGTGCATTAGGTTTTGGCCATGTTCGTATGTCCTGCATTTGGTTACCACTTATAAATAAGACATTTAATTTAAAGACAGTGGCGGAGACCATTAAAGGAAGGCCAAATTCATATTCAGACTTTACTGTTTTTTCCGTTCTAGAGTTATGGCCCTTGAATCGTGTCTCGTGAACATATTCTTCCATTTTTTCAAATTTCGATAGAAAGGAAACAGCATTTATAATGTCGTCAAATTCAAATGAATTCTTTGTTGGTATTAAAATTTTATGAGTGACAATGTGGAAATAAATCCCTTTTTAGCCACTCTCCCAAATATACATAGGCTTAATTGATGAGCTTTATTTTTCATCTTGGAAGCCATGTACATTTTTATGGTTGATTAATGAAATTGGTTATGTTAGACAGATCATTTATCCCTATCAATGCACCTGAGTATACATCAAGTCTGGTTATATTGAAATTCAGAAATAATGAGGAGATTTCATGTGTTTAGGAACATGTTATTATAAGTGGACTAGACTGTACTACGAAGAACAATTTTGGAATTATAGATGACTGACCATTTTTACGATTTTTATCGTTTTCAATGTAAATCAGACGAAATCAGAACTTGGCTAAAATGAACAAGGATTTGTTTATCCTCTTAATTTTTAGAATATACGTGCATGAAATTAATTTCAAAATGAACCATTTTTCTACACAAAAGAATAATAATAATATTCCTCTGATTGTAGGTATTGATAGATCACGTCAGTAATTTAGACAGAGCCTACGAGTTCGCCGAGAGATGTAATGACCCTGCTGTATGGAGTTTACTCGGTCGTGCTCAGTTAGATGCCAACATGGTTAAAGAAGCTATTGATTCCTTCATCAAGGCAGATGATCCTACCAACTATCTAGATGTTGTCAGAGTAGCCAGCAGTAATAGTATGTATAAACAACATAATACATGTACAGTGAAAACTTGTTTAAATAGGGAAAATTTAAAGTCTGTTGAAAAAACTCATCAAACGTAGTCCCAACACTGTAAATTCAAAAAGAAAATGTTCATACTAATCCAAGACCACCAGCATAAATTTGAAGAAGTTATTGTGATTGATGTCCAAAAAAAAATTACGACATTGTATTTCAAAATGCTAACTTTAATTATAACAATTTCACCCAGTTTTCACATTAATGAAAACATCGCAAAAAGCATTTCCCAATTACTTTAATTTTCTTTTCATATTTCTGCTGTATTTTGTTAATTAGAAAGAAATGTCAGTGGCATTTTATACTTGTATTTTTAGTTTTCAGTGTATCAAATAACATTGAACTTTTCATGCTGTATTAAATGTGTATCAGTTCCATTTTGCTACATTGCTAGAAAACAATATTGAACAGTGTGAAGCAGTTAAGAAGATTTTTATTATAGATTTGTACATCGTATATTGGCCAAAAAAAGTCAATGAGTTAAGGATTTAATTTTTGAAGATGAAAAAATTCAATGAACGATTTTTTGAAATGGATAGCCTTAATTTAAACCATCTTGTATTTTTTTTGTTTACAGATAGCTGGGAAGATTTAGTTAAATTCTTACAAATGGCTCGTAAGAAGGCAAGAGAAACCTTCATAGAAACAGAATTGATTTATGCCTATGCAAAGACCAACAGACTTGCTGATTTAGAAGAATTTATATCTGGTCCTAATCATGCTAACATCACACAGGTAATCCAATAGGAATAATTATGGTTCGAACCAAAAGCAACTTAAGGTGGTACCTAACACTACAGGGAGAAAACTCTTTAAAATCAGTTGAACGTTTTGATCATATGATGTTTGTATGCAGATTTCAAGCATCTCAGTGATCAAAACCACAGAGAGGAAAGCTGCTATGTGGCTATTGAATTTATAGCTCTGAGTCTGTTGGTTGGTTGATTGATTGATTGGTGTTTAATGTCCAGCGAGCAATTTTTCAGCTATATTCAGGACGAGAATAATTTAAATGCCACGAGACTCGAAACAAGGAAATGGTTGGAATTTGCTAAAATTTTTATATTTATTACAGTGGATATATTCAAACAAACTGCCAAAAAAAATAAGAAAATTAAACGAGCAGATCAAATTTTACCTAAAGTGTAAGGTACCGCCTTAAAGTGAACAAATTGTAATAAAACATAAATATAAAGAGAGAAAAAACAATTGAAAATGAATGTTGTTTTTAAATACCATAGAGGTATAAAGTATTTCACTTTAATAAGTTCTAAAGACACCAATGTGATCAAATATTATCAATTCAATGTATTATTATTTGTATCTATGTTTTAATAGGAAATACATGTATCTATGTTTATGTTGCTGTCATCTTGATGATATATGTTGTAAAATTGAATTGAAAGGGTTTTATATAATGTTGTAATAATTTGTGCCCAATCTAATTTTGCTTTGATGTTATGTTTAGTTCAATTTACAGTGTAATTCAAGATATCCGTTCCTTGAGGAGTCAATATTGTTTCGTACAGATTGGATGTTCTATGTCAAAGCTGACACTAAAACTTTTCACCAATTCGTAGACAGCAATGTCTACTCAAGTTTGACTTCAGTCATTTTGACAATAAAGATGGCCATTTATTTATTTGTTATGTTTATTATATGTTTGATAGGTAGCAGATAGATGTTTTGATGACCAGATGTATGATGCTGCTAAGCTACTGTACAACAACGTATCTAACTATGCCAGACTGGCAATCACTCTAGTCCATCTTAAAGAATACCAGGCTGCTGTCGATGGAGCCAGGAAGGCTAATAGTACTAGAACCTGGAAAGAAGTAAGTGACTTTTATTCTTGTCTTTAATAACAGATCCTCTCAGTGTCAAATTGATCCGGTAGATCATGGGTTTGAGCTCAGGTTCAAGTCCAACCAAAAACTATAAAATTGGTATTTGCTGCTTCTCCGATAAGCACACAGCATTTAATTTAATGCTTTATTTATTTCAAGAGGATTGCAAACAGCCCGAAGGCTACAAAGCATTAAGGAGTAACACTAAAAATCCAGCTTATCACGTTGGTCTAGTACAGAGTAGACATCGTCCTATTGAATGTAGCTTGTCCTCGCCATCAAATGGCTAATCAAGCACTCGCCCACTCAAATTGATTTGTTGAAATTTTCATTTTTTTTTCTCTCTCAGAATTTTATTATTTTGTGATGAAGAAGTCACAACATAGGCTGTTTTTTATTTGAATTTTTTTTTTTTCATAAAACCTTTTCCTTTTGAGAAGCAGAATAAATTTCAACATGTTGAGAAAATCCAGTATTGTGTGAACATTTTTGATTTAATAGCAAATATTATATACTTTTAAACAGTAGCTTTAATTTTTCAGGTCTGTTTTGCCTGTGTTGACAATGAAGAATTCCGTTTAGCCCAGATGTGTGGGTTACATATTGTAGTACATGCTGATGAATTAGAAGAATTAATAAATTATTATCAAGATAGAGGATACTTTGAAGAACTTATATGTCTATTAGAGGCAGCATTAGGTAATTATACACATATAATTTAATTTGATTTGAATATTTCAATCTGATTGGCTAATCCGCCTGGAGAAAAGTTTGGTTATACTCGATAACCTGGGTTGGTATTATGACGTCACCAACGTGTTCATCCGCTAACGACAATTTCAAATATCGTATAACCTGTTCAACTATTTCAAATATCGTATAACCTGTTCAACAATTTCACAAATATTCCTTATAACTAAAATAAGATTTAAAATCCTAGATATCTAGCTTAGTGTTCATGGTGTAATAACCTTCATCAGCTTAATTCTAAAAGATTAAAAAGCCAAATCATTTAAAGGGCCTGAAACATAAATGATTATCTTTAAGGTAAGAACTGCTTTGTTATGATGAAGCACTTCTCTAGAACTTGTTTGATTATTTTGCTTTATATTTGAAGAACCTTTTCTGATCGTATAACCTTTTAATCAATTTCGAATATTCCTTAAATAACTAAAATAAGATTTAAAATCATAGATATCTAATCCTGAAACATATGACTATAAATGATTATCTGTAAGGTAAGAACTGCTTTGTTATGATGAAGGGCTTTCCTAGAAATTGTTTGATTTATTATACCCCCACTCATAGAGAGGGGGCTATATTGCAATCACCTTGTCCGTCCGTCCGTCCATTCACACTTTCATAACAGATATCTCAGCTTCTACTGGAAGAAATGATTTTATATTTGATATATGGCTTTGGTATGGTGACTTGTACCGTGTCTCCCCTTTCCAGATTTACCGCACATCTACTTCCTGTTTACAGTGCGACTTAAAAGTGTTCGTGTTTGCCGTAATGAAAACTTTCGTAACAGTTATCTCAGCTTCTACTGGAAGAAATGATTTTATATTTGATATATGGCTTTGACATGGTGACTTGTACCGTGTCTCCCCTTTCCAGGTTTACCGCACATCTACTTCCTGTTTACCATGCGACTTACAAATTAACGAGTGGGGGTATTCTTAGCACGACGTAGCGTGCAACATCTTGTTTTGCTTTATATTTGAAGAACCTTTTCTGATCGATGAGAGAATCTGAGGGAACAAGTATCAGTGTCCTTTTCTAGCAAAATTAATATGTTAATAATATTTAAAATGTAGTTCTACCTCATTTTCTTGGATAATTTGAAATAAACTTATGAAAAATGTTTGCTGGAAGTGGGCATGTGTGCTTCATTGACTTATGGTTTCAATTCAGAAGTCACGTATCAGCCTTCTGACCAATCACATGCAGCTTCCTAAATGAAATGAACACATAATTATTAAGTATGTAATGTAATTATTGTTTAAGTAAATCATCATTGTATATGGCATTCAAATCGAATGTGAATACATTGTATTTATATTTTAAAAGAAATGTATTCCAAGTAGGACATTTGGAAAAGGAAGTTTTATTTATGTCAAGATAAAAGCAAAAAACAAAAAGATGGTGTACAATAAATAATGTGATGTATTTAACCTCAGACTTTCTAAATCATTTAATTTGTTGTTACAGGTTTAGAAAGAGCCCATATGGGGATGTTTACAGAATTAGCTATTTTATACTCAAAATACAAACCTGAGAAAATGAGAGAACATTTAGAATTATTCTGGTCTAGAGTTAACATTCCTAAGGTGAGTCATGTAGAAATTTAATTATTGTAATGTCCATGTTGTCTCTGGACCGGTTGAGAAATTTAATTATTATGATGTCCATATTGTCTGTGGACCTGCTTAGAAATTTCAGTTGTCATGACTGTTACACCATTTTAAATCAGTCAAAGGGTGTTTTTACAAGGACACTGAGCATGCACAATGCATTTATTTATTGTGAGAAGTTACTGAATTGGTTCACTGAAATGTCGAGATATTTAGAGCTTTTTATTTTTTGGATTTTCATTAAGAAGGGGAAAAAAATGGTAATTCAATTTTAAGGTTTAAGCAACTGGCATGACATGTTCCCAGAATTTTGTACGCAAATTTAAAATTCTTGATATATTAAAGAACATACACATACATTTATTTGGAAAATGTGCCTCAAAAGAATTTTTTGCATGAAGCAATTTAACATGCCATTAATTGCATTTAGAATTGGACTAATAACCAAAAAAACATTAAAGACAGAAATCTAATTCTGGTTTAACTATTGTTTTCAGGTTTTAAGAGCAGCAGAACAAGCACATCTGTGGTCAGAATTAGTGTTTTTGTACGATAAGTATGAAGAATATGATAATGCTGTAATAACAATGATGAGCCACCCTTCCACCGCATGGAGAGAAAGTCAGCTTAAAGATATCATTACTAAAGTAGCAAATATTGAACTTTATTACAAGGCAATTCAATTCTACTTAGACTTTAAACCTTTGTTATTGAATGATTTATTACTGGTGTTGACTCCTAGACTCGACCATACACGAGCGGTCATCTTCTTTACAAAAGTCAACCAGATACCTCTTGTAAAGCCTTACCTACGATCAGTGCAGAAGAACAACAACAAAGCTATTAACGAGGCGCTGAACAATCTATTAATAGAAGAGGAGGATTACCAGGGTCTTAGGACGTCGATCGATGCCTATGAGAATTTTGACAACATAGC
This sequence comes from Gigantidas platifrons, assembly GCA_002080005.1. Lineage (NCBI taxonomy): Eukaryota > Metazoa > Mollusca > Bivalvia > Mytilida > Modiolidae > Gigantidas > Gigantidas platifrons. The sequence continues at coordinate 111,863 of MJUT01047519.1, forward strand.
ATTAGCACAGAGATTAGAAAAACATGAACTGATTGAGTTCCGTCGTATTGCTGCATATCTGTATAAGGGTAACAATAGATGGAAGCAGTCAGTTGACCTGTGTAAAAAAGATAAATTATTCAAAGTAAGTCAATTACACAATTACATTAGATATTTATGTGTGTTTTGGTTTGGTTTATGGTGTTTGTCGCCACTTTCAGCTATATCGTGGCAATCAGTTTTATTGGTAGAGGAAACCGGAGTACCCAAAGAAAACCACAGACCTGTTGCAAGTCACTGACAAAGTTTATCGCATGATGTATCAAGTACACCCCACCATGAGTGGGATTCGAATTCACAACTTTAGTGGTGATAGGCACTGATTGTACAGGTAGTTCAGGGATATACACTAACTTTTGAACCATGGTCGCCACCTGGTCTCCTAACTTTCATTTTCAAGGAGCCCAACAAATAATTTAGGCGCCCAGCTTTTTTTCAGGTAGATTACAGATATGGTAAATCAGATATTTTAACAATATCTCCATTTTGACTTGTTTTTGGATTCTGTTGTTTTTTTGAATAATTCCTTTAACTTGTTCCTTCGGTATTCTGTTGCGGATATATGTTATATGTGTTTTAAAGTTAATCACCAATTTTAATCTTATACTGTATTTATGAATATGATTAAAACAAAATCTGAAAGAATTAGAAATATGACTAGTGGAGGGTAGTTTGCGGACCGGAGCTGGTAACTGTCCGGAGTTTGGTTCCACTGGGCACATCACCGGTGGCCATTTTATCCATAATGTACGTCACGTACAGGTTTTAAATCATGATCATTTTACCGATATCCTAAGTGCTTTGGCTATCTTAGAGTTAGAATAGAGGGCCGGTGTGTTCATTTTATTTTATTTTATTGTATTTATTAGTAATAGTAATAAAAGATAACGACCCGCCGGCAAAAAATTGACTTGAGGAAACCGACAGGCATTTCTCAGGGATAATTCTACTGACATCCGATCGCTGATTTCGATATACCATTACCAAAATAAGTAAAATAAAAATCGGAAACCAGTCGCAATTTTGGTACGTCTAAAAACCGGTGCGGGAATTAATAATTCTTGACATCACTCCCAAAATTTTCAGTCGTCACCTGGGCGAGAAGTAATCGAGTTTTCACTCGCCCAATACAATTTTAAGTCGCCTTGGGTGACTGGGCGACTGTTGGTGTAGATCCCTGTAGTTGTAAATCAAACTACCATGCGATCACGACGGCCCCGATTTAAGGAGGATCTTTTTTATTGGCTTTGACATTTTAAATTCATTTTGCCTATAGAATGCCACTAATAATTGTTTTCTTCATATTATTGTTGTACATCCTGCCACCAATGACTATGAAATTGGTACGTACTACTTCTTTACTAAGCACACAGCATTTTGGAGCAACGAGTGGTTGGCCCTTGATCTATCCACTATATTTGTATGACAGGATCTGCATGTGTATTAGTTAACCCTGTCAGGAAGAATGGACCTTGACCTGTATTCTAATTAATATATTCTTTGAATGTTTCAGGATGCAATGTGTTATGCTGGTGAATCTAAAGACATAGCTATTGCTGAAGACCTGATAGCTTGGTTCTTAGAAGAAAAATATCACGAATGTTTCGCTGCATGTTTGTTCCAGTGTTATGATTTATTAAGACCCGATGTGATACTAGAGTTGGCATGGAGACACAATATTATGGATTTTGCTATGCCATACATGATACAGGTTGTGAGAGAGTATATATCGAAGGTAAGGTTATATGGTAGAATTCTGGGTAATATCTTGGTAGCCATTTTTTGTTTGGTAGAGGAAACATAAGAAAACCACAGACCTTATAAAAGTCACTGATAAACTTGATCACACAAGGTTGTATTACATATTAATGCATATTCCTTGCCACACAAAGGTGGGTCAAATTCTAGAACAGTAAGAAAAGAAAATTTAAACAGTGATGGTCAACAATTAATAGTGATAAGCAGTCATGGCATAGAAAGCTGTAAATCAAACAACCAAATGGTCACAACCAATTAGACCACTGTATATGGAAATACATGTTATCCTATGTTACATTACAAGAACCAATTAAAATGGGTGTTTTCTTGAGAATTTTTTTTTTTTTTTTTTTTTTTTTTTTTTTTTTTTTTTTTTTTTTTTGTGGAACCAGCATTTTAGATTCATAAAACTTTGTTTTAAAAAAAGAAGAAGAAGAAAAACGCATATTGTTAAGGATAACACATTAAGTGGAATTTTGATGATTTTTATTGTTATTTAATGTCAAAGAAGGAAGCATTTTAGTATTCTGAAAATTTTCTTGAGTTTTACCTCTGAATTGTTATTGGTAAAACCTGCACCCATGTTTTTCTTGTTCCAAAGAAATGTTTATATACATGTATTAACAAAATTGAAAATGACTTGTAATCAAAGACTTCTAATATCTTATGTTTGTACTGTATTGTGTAGGATTATCTGTCCTGTTAGAAGCTTGTGGATGGGATATAAGTAATTTTTGAATTGGGTATTTCTTTGTGTATTTAAAAAAATGATCAGTTGAGATTTGATTGTTTGATGTTTTATTATTTCAGGTTGACCATTTAGAACAATCTGAGGCAGTTAGAAGTGAAGAGGAACAAAAAGCAGAAGAAAGACCTATAGTTCTAGGTACTGTATTGTAAATTTGTTTTTTCTTTATACCAGGCAAACAATCTATGTTAGACTTTAATAATATCATTGACTTTTTATTAGCTCACCTGACCCAAAGGGTCATGTGAGCTATTGCCATCACTTGACGTCCGTCATAAACTTTTTCAAAAATCTTCTCCTCTGAAAGCACTAGACCAATTGAAACCAAACTTGGTTTGAATCATCACTAGGGTGTCTAGTTTCAAAATTGTGTCCGGTGATGCCGTGCACCAACCAACATGGCCGCTGTTACTAAAAATAGAACATATGGTAAAATTGCAGGTTTTTGGGTAACAACTCAAAAACGTTAATAATATCAAAAATCTGACGGGGTAAAAATGATCAGCACAGCAAGATCTACCTACCCTGCAATTTTGAAGTAAATCTGATGACCCATCTTGGAGTTATTGCCCTTTTTTCATCAAATTTTTAAAATGTTAATACTTTTCGTCTTATATTTCAAAAACTATAAAAGATAGATGTTAAGTTTAAATTGCAAAATGTGCAGCATGTCAAGATCTACCTACCCTGCAATTTTGAAGTAAATCTGATTACCCATCTTGGAGTTATTGCCCTTTTTTTTTTCATCAAATTTTTAACATTTTAATACTTTTCGTCTTATATTTTAAAAACTATAAGAGATATATGTTAAGTTTAAACTGCAAAAATGTGCAGCATGTCAAGATCTACATACCCTGCAATTTTGAAGTAAATCCCAGCACCCATTTTGGAGTTATTGCCCTTTTTTTCATCAAATTTTCACAATTTTAATACTTTTCGTTTTTTATTTCAAAAACTATAAGGCCATCTAAAATTAATCTTCTGGTTCTCAGACAATTGATATTTGAAAAATGGCAAGGTAGGTAGGGAGTTTAGTTTTGTAGTTTATAGCTTTAGCAAAAACGGCAAGGGATTTCCAGTGTTGGAGTTTATTTCGGTCAAAACATATTTAGTTCTAAACCAAATGGATTTTTTCCTTCCAAGCCCCAAATTCCCTCCATTTCTCCGGTAAAGACAGTGACACGTTTACATAATTCTTCCACTGAATCGCCCGAGTCAGTCACAGGCAGAATTGTCCAAGGAACCACTTGTTTTGAATCAATATGCACCGAAAGACTGACGAGAATCGCCGTCATGCTTTCTAGTTTTACTTTCGTTTTTGTTTGATCAATCTGGGTTGGGGAGACGCTTGAAAAGTACGTATTGGCACCAAATTTCAAAGTTTATTTAAAAAAAAAAAAAAAAACTGGGACGGCAGCGATTTTTTTCTGGAAAGCAAATAAATACGTTTCGTCGGCAGGATTTTGAGGGGGCGGTGGTGTCTGAGAACCAGAAGATTAATTTTAGATGGCCTAAGAGATAGATGTTAAGATTAAATTGCAAAAATGTGCAGCATGTCAAGATCTACCTACCCTGCAATTTTTAAGTAAATCCCATTACCCATTTTGGAGTTATTGCCCTTTTTTCATCAAATTTTTAAAATTTTAATACTTTTTGTTCTTTATTTCAAAAACTATAAGAGATAGATGTTAAGTTTAAACTGCAAATATATGCAGCATGTCAAGATCTACTTACCCTGCAATTTTGAAGTAAATCCCATTACCCATTTTGGAGTTATTTTAATACTTTTCGTCTTATATTTCAAAAACTATAAGAGATAGTTGTTAAGTTTAAATTGCAAAAAATGTGCAGCATGTCAAGATCTACCTACCCTGCAATTTTGAAGTAAATCTGAGTTATTTCCCTTTATTCATCAAATTTTCTAAATTTTAATACTTTTCGTCCTTTTTTTTCCTCAAAAAACTATAAGAGATAGATGTTAAGTTTAAACTTCAAGCATGTTCAGCATGTCAAGATCTACATACCCTACAATTTTGAAGTAAATTCCAATACCCATTTTGGAGTTATTGCCCTTTTTTCCTTCAAATTTTCACAATTTTAATACTTTTCGTTTTTTATTTCAAAAACTATAAGGGATAGATGTTAAGTTTAAACTGCAAAAATGTTCAGCATGTCAAGATCTACAAAAAAAAGTTCACAGTTGAAAATGTCCGACAACTGTGTGAAGAGTTATTCCTCTTGAAATGCATTTTTTGTTGACTTTCACTGCTTTTATACTTAAATAATCAAAAGGAAGCAACTCTTATTACAAAATGTGAAGTAGCAAAAGCTAAATTTTGAGAATCATTGACATTTATGTTTTTTTTACAGCAATATTGATAACTTACATTAAAGGGGGGGGGGACCCCTGCCCAAATTTTTTTTTAAGAGGGGGTCTGCAATGACGAGGGCTACATTTGTTATTTTTTGAATGGAGTTGCCAAGTTTTATAGACTAATGTTGTTATTATACCCAGGTGAGCTATACAGGCTCCTGGGAGCCTCTAGTTTTATGGCTATGTCACTATGTTAACTAATTCTAGGTTGACCAGAAGTTGTCTACACATTCATTGTGGGGTTTACATCTCATTTTCAAAGTCCTTTGATTCTTAAATTATCAAAATTGTTTAGTTCTTTCCTCAGCTAAATTGTTGCTTATTATCACCATCACAAAAAAATCATTACAAAAATGGCTCAACAATATACCAATTTAAAAAATTCTTGACAAGATGATTTATTCATAACAAATGATTGTTAGGCATATTTTCTTTCCCAAAAAAGTTCAGTAATATACAATTTACACACCAAGCAAAAAAGCCCATCGGTGGTGTAATAGTTAACTTATGCTTACATTGAGTGTGGTAGATTGTAGGTTCAAACCAAAGGCTTTAAAATTGGTATTTGTTGCTTCTCTAGTAAGCACATAGGATTACAGAAAAAGAGCAAAGACTGATTGGCTTGAAATCAGGATAATAAGTACGAGTGGAGAGAAATTTCTACTTATCATTATGTTGTATGTAAGTTGTTCTTTCCTTGAAAAGCTGAATAGTTGCTCATTTGGCATTAAACAACAATCACTCACTCACTTGCCAAAGGAAGAGAAGAAAAATGATTTATTAGGAGAGAGTAGACATTTACAAAGAAATAGAATTTCAATTAATGTGTTCTTTATCATTTTACAGGGGAACAACAATTGATGTTGACAGCAGGACCTGCTACAATGATTCCTCCACAGGCTCCATCACCAGTACCTGTCTATGGTGGACAGTACGGCGTGCCACCCAATCCTTATGGCTACGGCATGTAGACCTTCTGTATCTTAGCCAACCATAAAACAAATTCCTAGGAACATTTTTCATTTATCATTATATATCATCTGTGTGAATAAAAGAATGATTACAAATGGGAGCAGTCACATTGGAACCTCTGTGTGAATAAAAGTATGATTATCAATGGGAACAGTCACAGTGGGACCTCACCAGAATGAAAGATGTTCTGACGATTGTATTGTTATTGTTGTTGTTTTTTTCGTGACCTTCAAGACTTAAGTTATATACTTTGTGATTATATTCTGGAACATTGGCCATTTGTGTTGGTTTTTTTTATATTGTTTATATGTGTTTTTGATTTGAACAAAAGATGAATAATTATTTGCAATAGTTTGAAAGTGCTAATAAAACTTAGTTACACTGTAATTTTTGTTGGAAAATCAATAATATCATTACCGTTCATAATTCATTCTTTATTTACTAGTTGAAATATGTGAAGAGATACTCAGCTTATTTATATATACAAATATTTATAATTTAAGTATTCATTTACAATTCTGATTATTTTTATTAAAGGTTGGTGCAAGAAATAAATTACAGATATGAGAGAAAAGATTTATGTTTTTTTTTTTTTAGACTAAATTTAAATACTTCTATTAATCGTCATTGGTTTGTAATTTTTACTAACAATGATACATATATGCTTTTGAAAGTCATAAATTTTTGTCTTTTTAATTACCATTTTTATACATTGTACAATGTATTCATATGACATTGTTTTTTTTTTTGTCGAGGAACATTCCAATCGCATGTTTATTCTTAAATACCATGCTTGACCTTTTGACTTTTTAAAGACGAAAATTTATTGATTTTGACAATATTAAATTTCTTTGTGCTGGTGCAAACACCTGTAATAGGTTGGGGTCGACAAGAAATTGCTTAACTGCAAAAGCAAGATGTAGAAAGGTTGTAGCTGGGGATTCGTGGTGCAAGTAGAAGTCAAATTGTCTTGACTAATTATATTAATAAGGTGTACATTTTATAATATTTGATCATTTATAGAACCCATAAAAATGATAAATATTTGATAACTTGGTGAAAATATTATAATATATGGAAAGTTTTGAATGTAAAATTTTCCAAAAATGTTATGCATGATACATATATATCTAAATCTAGCTTTTTTAAATATCGAGGTTCAATGGAGATATTGTATCTTTATCAAATATCTGTATTGTATTAAGTTACCACATGCCTATTAATTAGTGGAAGGCATTTCTATTTTGAAGTGGAGAGAGGATTCTTTGAACCCGAGTTTTCTTCCCAAATTTTGAAGATTGGATTTTTTCAAACAGGGTTTTCTCCCCTTTTTAATAAAGAGAGAAGAGGTGAGTTATGGTTCTTGTTCCATAGTGGAGTAGTCTCCCCTTTTAGGAAATAAAGAAATAAAATGAAGTCATAATGATTTGTTTCTTTGACCTCATCTTTAAGTAGTGATAAATGTGAATGAAAATATTTACGAGAAAGAGAAATTGTGTGGAAATTTTTATGATGTGTAGATTTATTTATTCTGTAGTTAAGAGATAGATTCTGTAAAAGCACTTAATATAATTGAGGTACAAGGCCTGTATATGATAGCACATTGTTTAATTTGTGTTGTCCATTAAACATTGTAATTCTGAAATCATAGAAACTTTGTTATAATGACTGGGTATATCGAGGAATAAACAAAAATTAAAAGGGATAATCAATTGTTGAGAAGTAATTTGACAAACGGTCAATATCGAATGCATTTTAAATTTGAACAATCTCACAGCACCACAGATCAGATGCACAAGTTTCAAATGACATATTAACCGAAGTATGTTGATCATCTTGCATTTAAATTAGGTGAATTTACAATTTATATAGTTTTTGTCAAGAAAATTGAGTGGGTAAAAAAGCAGAATAACCGATTTAACATTTGACTAAGAGAATGATGTCAATAGTATAATAATAAATTTAGATAGAAATAGACCGTTTTCAGTAACTACACAAGTTTTCAACAACTACACGATCGGTGGAAGCACAACAAAACCCAAGATATCCAGTCATTATAAGAACAATTGTCACAGCTTTGCAAATCATTCACAGATTAGTTGTTTTTATCCAATCAAAATTGTTCAGTGATGGTGTGTATATAATGAAGACTTTTGATTGGTTGAATGGTAGCTGTGCCTGTAACCTTGTTGTTATAGACCATACTTATATAATATACAATAAAGAAATTGAAATAAAATAAAATGATCACAATCATATACTATTGTTGTTGACACCAAGTTTTCCCAGTAGAAATATCCATTATATTAGTCAGTTTTCAGCTTGTCATCTCAAAACCATAGCGCAGGTGTAATGGTCATCATGTTCACCTGCAGTAGATTGTGGGTTCCAGCCCTGGTCAGATAAAAACAGACAATGAAATTGGTATTTGATGCTTCTACGCCAAGCACACTAAATTGTGGTCAGATAACCCTGTCGTATGTGACCATCCAAGGGAACATTGAAATATGGTCACATAAGACACAGCGGTTGCTAAATACAGGTTCAATTAATGTGAAATGAACTGTGAATCATGAATGGATATTAAAAGTAAGGTCACATAATGCAAGTTATTGCTTAACAAAGGTTTTCACTAAAACAGATTTTATTGTATTAAGATTCAGTTCCATTTTAGTCAAATAAAATTTCATCAACATACTTCAGTGATGAGTGAGGCATGTCGTGGGTTAGATAACCAGTCATATTGTCAAACCACAGACTAATGATATTTGCTACTGATTCTGCTAAGCATGCAGTATAAAGAAGCAAATACTAAGACTTGGTGGAGTCTGAGTGATACCTCTACCTGTGGACTATCAGTAAACTAGAACTTTAAAAATTCCAATTACACATGTTAGCGAGTTGAGTGCACCCTTTTTTGTAATTTACAAAGACGGGCGTGAACCCACGCCGTATTGGTGATAGGCTTGTATGAGTTGTTAGATCCAGCGACCTAACTCATTGAGCCACCCGGGCCCCTAGAGGAAGATGGAAGTGTGTTCAATTTCAATAAGGCGATGATGGTGAGAGGTGTTTAAAATTCTTCAATATTCTGAAATGGAGTGCAAACTGTGCAAGGAAAGTTACTGAAAGGTTGTGTAGAAAGGACAGTAGGTTATGATGTGAAAGTACAATAACAGTATTAAAAACAGCACACACCTTGGCCGGAGGCTTCAGCCTATTGAGTCTATAGGTAAATACGACACTGATTTCCTCACTACATATAGCCCTCCCTATTATTTTGGCTGTTCATGTCTACATTGATGGAATGATAAAACAGCAAATGAGTTTGTTTTTTCTTTCATATTAAAATCCAATCAAATCAAATTTTATGCAGTATAAAATCAATAAGAATTTGTCACAGAATTCTACTGATATATTATAGTTTTATTGATATATAACTCGATTCCATTATATTCTAGTTGAACTTTGCAAACAGTGCCTATCACCACTAACATTGTGAGTTTTAATCCAGCTCAGGCAAGGTGCACTGGATACAACATTTTGTGATAAAGTTTGTCAGTGACTTGGGACAGGTCGGTGGTTTTCTCTGGGCACTCTGATTTCCTCAACCAATAAAACTGAAAGCCACATATAACTTAGATATTGTTGAAAGTGGCATTAAACACCATAATCCAGTTGAACAAAGGGAGATAATTTTAGTTTCAGTGTGAAACGAGAACTATTGATGAATAGGGCAATATCAGTTTATATACAATGTAAATATTATTATATTATAATAGAAGAGTTGTTGTTTTATCACGAGAAAAGTACAAATGTACCTGTTTTTTCGTCCAGGTTGTATCAGAAGTCACTTGACATATCTACTTGAAACTTTATAGAGTACATTGTATTTGCTTATGACAACAAAAACATTTTGAAGGTGAGTTCTTCGTCTACTGTAAGTGTTATGGTAATCTTGTTTTTACCATGTCTTGAGATTGTCACCAGGCTGCTCATGAATCACTTCCATATGATTTGGTCAATTTCCTGTGACTAGACCACACAAAAGTGATGTGTGAACAAATATGGTTACAATCCATTATCTGTTGGTGTGTTCACCAGGGATGTCACTATTGGAGCAGTACCTAGATTTTAGTAGGGTTGACACACTAAATTAGATCTCTATGATTTGATTGAAACTGGGAATAACCCATTTTGCTAGAGAATCATTAAATAATTTGGTGACACAGCTCATGATCCATATTTGTGGTTTTTCTCAATATGGTTTAAAAGAACATGACCCTTTTCGTTTCCGTTGATTATCATAAGTATCAGTTAAGATAGATGTGTTGAATTTTTCATCTAATTGTTTGGAAACAACTTTCAACTTTAACTTATGTGATTTTCATTTTCCCCCATTCTAGAGTATGTTGTTCATTGTCAAAAAATATGTTGTGTTTTTCCGATATCCTCCAATTCTCTTAAGAATGGTCGCAGGGAATCGTTTGAAAAATTGAATATTGTTGGTTGGATGAATCAGAACAGAATCTTCCATTTTTCACAGCTCTTAAAATGGCTCTGAATTTAAAAACAAACAAACAAAAGAACGAATTTCCATGTCTCTTGCATAGTTATCTTGTCATCGTTTTTTTTTTATGGAATCCTTTGACATTGCGGAAAACCCCACAATATTTCGATTTAACCATATGATAATAGCTAAAATATTGCGAATGAAATAAAAGAATGTTTCTTTTTCATGAAAATTGTTGCCAAAGGTGTCATAGCCTTTCGGGACCTTTTTATATACTTAAATTTTTACTCCTTCGCATGGAAGAGAATGATTTTAATTTATGTTGTATAACCAAATATATCTTAATAAGAGTATTTCAAGAGGTTAGTTTTAAATGTAACCAATTGGGGAATAAAGATAAATTGAACAAATTAAATGATAAATTGAACAAAAATTTAATAAATCTCTTGTATTAGTTGGATCATGTAATAAAGCAATAACTGACATTTTCATATGATGACTGAGTGGACATCTTTATCACAACTACCAGCTATATAGCCGACAGTTTAAATCTGGTATTTTGTTTATTTCCACCACATTGAGATGTGCATTGTGACTGTTTTCTCAGCCTAACTCAAATTTGGTATTTGTTTGATCTTTGTGTACCTTTTTAGCCATCGATCAACGAACATCTTTAAAAAAAAAAATCCCGTATTGGGTTACCTTATCGTCGGTAACATACGACTGATCGTGCAGCAACACTCTCCATTAATCGATGATCGGTGATTAATAAGTGAGAATATCATAGAGTGTATTTGATAAGTCGTGGGTCACTGACGATGGGTGTCACATCAGAGGTCACATTTCACACGACCAATGAGTGACGGACCTACTAAACATTGGGGTAGCAGAACGGTTAACCAATAAAAGAATACAGAGCGTCGAAATGTGAATGAAATGCTACCTGACACGGCTTGATATTGAATGTTTTTAGATATTAATGGATAGCATTAAAAAAAAATACCCCTCCCCCACTCCACAAACATATGATTCAATATTTTTGTTTTACCAGATTAAAGGGAACAGATAAAATAGGATGACTTTCAAATTTAAGCCCTTTGTTTTTCTACAGTATAATAAAAGTTTACAGTAATAATTTGTTTTATTTGAAAGACTTTAATTGATGAAAAAACAAAGGATAAGTGGATAATGGAATAAAGACAACACAAAATCATCAAATTATATGATTACAGTTAAAAAATCTCGTCACGCGTTTTTACACGCTTTTTGGCATCTCATGTCATGTCATGACATGATTTATCATTGCTGGAGGTTGGCAACTATGATCCAAAAGCAATTTTAGTCAAACTATGATGTCAAAGAACTTTTTTGTACCCGAAATGTTGTTAGAATATGAGGAATTATATATAATAATCATATATAGCTAAAGAGGAATTCAAAAGTCGTGGTTAGATAAAAACATGCTCCTTGAACGTTACACGCGCTTATTGTGGCTCATAATGAGCAACGGTTATACATTTCTGTATATATTTTTATTAAGAAACTACCCCTTTACAACGGGGGCAAACATCAGCGGGGTACCAATGTTTGCTCTAATAAATAAACAACTATAACAATTAAAATAAGCATAAATCATACACGTACTTAAATATAAGACATTCTCATCACAGAACATATAGTTTAAAACATATTGTTATAGAAGTCATAGTTTCATTTCACAGAAACAATTATGTTATTCTTCACTAAAGCAAAATTATATATACAATGTATAACATTACTTTAATTGCACTTAATTATAAGTAAAATATAAAAATGACATTTAAAATAACAGAAATTAAATTAAGCGAGTTCCTGATCGTCGACACGACTCAATTAAAACATGGTCGTTGGTTGATTTGATTTTTTTGGTGTTTAACGCCACTTTCAGCAATATTTCAGCTATATCATGGCAACCAGTTTCAATGGTGGAAGAAGCCGGAGAGAACTACCGACCATGGGCAAGCAACTGGTAAACTTTATCACTTTCGGCTGCGAGTCAAGTGCATCTTTTTTTGTAATTTAAGAACCCACGCCGTATTGGTGATAGGCTTGTATGAGTTGCTAGGTAATCCAACTATCTAATGCATTGAGCCACCCGGGCCCTGTATGGTCGTTGGTGACCTGTTGCAAGGCAAATTGTTCCGACCTCATCATATAACTAACTCGTTCTCATGGCAATAAAAACGTCCGTCCCTGATCTCATTGATCTGCAGTACAGTCTTTAATTTCTCATACTAATACAAGATTTACATATTGTTTGAGAAATTACTCTCGTAGTGAATATAGCTAAAGATCTGCCCACATGACGTAAACAGTGTCGTCTTGGTTATTGTTTGTTTGTTATTTTATATTTAGGAGAGAGAGGGTAAGATGTTCATGATAAAATAAACGTTTTAAATTTGATACAGCAGGTTAAGTAAACGATATTCCTATAAATACGCCCTTTTCTCGGTCGTTTCCAGTTTTTACATGTTTATTGCAATTTCTGGTTCATTGTTCGACCGGGTAATGTATATCCTACCCCCAGCGGCTCCTGAATTTGTCTTCTGCAAGATGAGATGGGGTATATCTGTTCTTCAAACAACTAGTGACCGCGTAAACATGAGGGATATCGTCAAAAAACATCAAAACTATAAATTATTTGATGTTATCGCAGATAGTGGACAGTTGCTTATAAAACACATATATCGAATTAGGGTACATGACCCAGCGGTCTCCAATCTATATATATATATATACATTAAATTTTCTTTGTGGTTATACTGTTTCGTACTTGACTGACCAACGCAGTCACCCGTAACTTTGACGTAAAAAGATTCATAATCTTATCTCCTTTAATTTATGTACTTGCGTAGTATATTAATGATTCGCTAACGTGAATTTTAATGTTCAAGATTTTAAATATTTATGATTCTGTTTGATATAAGATAAAATGATATGTTGATTTTACGGCTGGTGTCATCGTACATTTGTATATATTATTCAATCTTCGCCTGGAGGAAACCGTTTCCGACAAAGGTCTAGATTTATTTATTTAATCATTATGAGTAACTGCCGAAGAAGTAACATTTAAGGTTATACTAAGAACTTTGCACCACTTTCAACTTCCTTTATTAATCATTAATTCAACAAAAATAGTTTTTTTACATTTTTGGGGTGGTTTGCCCGACTTTTTATCAATTTCTTTGTCCTCAGAAATGTTAATTCGGTGATTCATATATACTTCTTACTCTTCTTTTAAATGTTCCTTTGTTCACTCACAAGAAAAAAATATTGCTTCCATTCCCTTCAACACTATAATAATCATATATATTCTTTGACGTCCACCCTTCCACCCACATATTGCTTCGCAATGCCATCGTGCTTAATGAATACATCTAGTTTATACATAAAAATAATATTCATTTATTAATATTTTTGTGGCATCTCCAAAAAAGTTTTTTCTGTAGGCGAAGATTCATAATTATTCCATTGTAAACAATACCCGGTCCTTTCCTAATTCATGACTTATCACCGGGATTGTAACTAGATTAACACGACGGGTGTCACTAGTGGAGCAGGAAATGCTTACCCTTCCTTTAGTTTTAAGTGTATGTTTTATAGATCGTTGTGTGTCCTTTTGTACTTTTTCGTTTGTCCATTGTGTTGTCTGTTCTTCTTCGATATACGGATTCGGATTGCCCCTTTGTTTGGTATCTTTTGGCCATTGTGTTGTCTGTCCTTCTTCGATATACGGATTCTGATTACCCCTTTGTTTGGTATCGTTTGTCCATTGTGTTGTCTGTTCTTCTTCGATATACGGATTCTGATTGCCCCTTTGTTTGGTATCTTTTGGCCATTGTGTTGTCTGTCCTTCTTCGATATACGGATTCTGATTACCCCTTTGTTTGGTATCTTCGAACTCTCTTCGAACTTTTCTTGGTAATGGGGTATCAAATTGACAGAACATATCATTTCCTTCAAGTTCAAAATGGTTACATTCAATATGTCTGTCGCATGATTAAAACAAGTATTTTCTTCAAAAATTGTTTTTCTACAGTTTAAACTTTAATTTGATGACATTAAAGCGATAGTTCATGATATATATCTGTATACATATTTTGTTTGTTTTGTGACATTTGTACGTTTGCACAAGTATTTATTTTAGACCAAACAAGTTTAAACCTGAAATTTGAAACTTCTTGGGTAAAATCACATGTTCGGATAGATTCAGGTACACGACAAAGGTACTCTTCAACACCAAGAGATTTGTCTTAATTGCGCCAGATGAGATAGAGAATGAAATCCATTTTATACTTTCATGTCCCAAGTATTAATATAAGCTATATAACAGAATAAAATGTTTCATCTGAACCCTGAAACCCTCGCCAGTAACCCACGACTGATCACACTTCGATATTAGATCAACTCTAGGGTCGTCACGATTATCTGTGTAAGCGATTCAACGTTTCGGTTAGAGCAACTATCCGGTTAGTAAATTGTTAGACGGTATTTATTGAACCTTTATGCATTCATTCAAACAAGTTTACTTCACCATTTGATTTCGGAAACCATTGAACAGTGACGGGCTTAGTTGATAACTACGGATATGAGTGTAATTTAAAGATAAATTCAATGATTTCCGAAATAAATGGAAGGAATAACATTTTTTGATCTTTTTTTTAAATAAATATCTTGAATAAAACGGACTATATATTTAAATGAGTCGTCGTAATCGTATGGTAGTTGTATTTGCAATCAGTACCTATCACCACAAACGTTGTGAGTTCAAATCCTGCTCATGGCGAGGTGTACTCGATACAACATTATGTGATAAAGTTTGCCAGTGACGTGCGGCAGGTAGATCGGTGGTTTTCTCCGGGTATTCCGGTTTCCTCCACCAATAAATCTGATCGCCATGATATTGTTGAAAGTGACGTTAAACACCATAAAACCAGCCAAACCAACCTACTCTTTATTGCTGCGTGTTTTACGGACAAGGAACAAATTATCAATTTTTTAGACTTTTGGTATGACCTGAACGGGGCTCGAACCACATCACGATCTACCACACTTGAGATAAGCATGCTAATCATTACACTAAAGATGCGGTTGGCTAAGGAAGAAAATTTGCTTTCAAATATATGCTTGGGTAATATTGCACGGTGAATTTCGCTCTATTTACGATACAATGTATTTACTAAACACGAACAGAAAATTGTGTATAAAGTAAATAGTGAATGACTTGTGCCACGCCTAACATAATGTACCATAGATCATGTCACAGATACACCAGAGCCGACAGAAAGGCAGCAAAGCTCAGACGAAATACCACCAAACTTACATTTTGTACCAGAAATGTGAGACAGCCCAACAAAACGGGCGCACATCGGTTCATGTCCGAACTCCTACAGATAGGACAGTCGTGGGGAAAATAGTTTAGCATCGGAGACTATGGACAATAACAAGGTTTTTTCTTCTTTATTTAATTATAAAGTGTTGTAAATTTTTATGATAAAAACAATAATGTAAAAATATAAGAATATAAATTAAATATAATATATACATAGCATAAACTAAAAATGTCAAATATATCTAATACTATAGATCTCAGTACAACAGTTCAGTTAGGAGGCAGTTAACAAGTCTAGCTTCCTTCAGATTTTTAAGATAATAGTTATGTCAAATCTAAATATATTGTATAAAATGTTCTATTTCTATTTACATTAATGAATTCTTCTAAGTTTTAATAATTTTCTTCTTTTTTTTTCTTTTCCGATGAAATCTGAAATGCACAAATTGAGACGAAAGGTCACATTATTACAAAATATCTTTATTGAATGTGCATACCTGCAAACTAGCTATGTATTCGTAGGAAATGGTGGAGGTTGTTGAAACGTTGGAGGTTGTTGAAACGTACAAGGTTTGCGTTTTTATTTTCGTACGGCAGTCCATTTTTTTTAAGACCATCAATGGATCTCGTTGTTGAAACATCGACGAGGTCATACTGTCGTCTGCATTGTATATTTTTCTGGTGTAAACAAAGATGGGTAGGAAGTCATCGGACAAAAGTGAAGTAAGCTGATGGATATAAAATAAGTGAAATTTTAAGGATGTTATTGAGAGTACCTGCAGATCAGTGATCAAAGCTTTCAAAAACTGGACATGTGGAGAAGTGTGAAAACTGCCCATTGGTCAGGTCGGTATTGTGGAGAGATATAAACATGAGAACAATGTCAATATCCTTGGCATGGTGTGAACAGTCCATTCAACAGCCATTTAAACATCATAGAAAACATTAGTGGCTTAGCCTTAGGCCTAGGGTAAAGAGAACTAGAATAAAATAATTAGAGCCAATCTACAATCTGAGCGGTCACATCCTACAACAGGTGCAAAATAACCCATACGTTGGACTACAAATATCTGATGATCTTAAATGGACAACATACATCACCAATGTTACCAAGAAAGCCAACTCCACACTCGGCTTTCTTAGAAGAAACCTTAAATACTGCCCCAAAGACTGCAAGAAAACAGCATACATCTCCTTAGTAAGATCAACCATGGAATATGGAGAAATAGTATGGGATCCCTACACTACAGTAGATGCGAACAAACTAGAGAGGATCCAAAGGAAAGCAGCGAGATTTATCACCGGGGACTAAAAATCAAGAGAAGAAGGCTCCGTAACAAAAATGCTGGCGGAATTAGAACTGGAGAGTCTACAACCCAGAAGAACTAGCCACCCTTTTGTCCGACCTGGCCATTTTTAGCAGAAAGTACGGACTTGGTCTGCTATAACTTTTTTATTTTGGACGTACGGGGTTCAAATAAGTTTTTTTCTAGAGAAAAAATATTCAGCTTTCAGTCTATATCACCTTTATACGTATAAAAGTCCTGGTATTTTTTTCTACTCAGTTAAACAAGACATACCTAAATTTTGAATACTGCCGAGTTCGTACCCTTGTTGGTATATAGGTATAGATAGGTACATGAAAAACTCATCTGACCCCTGTGTCAAGAACAATACAAAAGCTTTCGACAGAATCCGGTGTAATACTGAGCAATATAGGAATTCATTCTTCAGTAAAACTATATTAGAGTGGAACCACCTGGAGGAAAATATAATTAGCGCTACCTCCGTTGAGAGCTTCAAATCTGCTCTCCGACACCACCAATAGCTGCTCTCTCTCCGGTTGAATTAAAGCTAGTATTGGTATCTTCAACGTATTCATACAGATACAGAGTCGTGGCGGGAAAATCACAATATCCTGACCTATCACTGTATCAGCTGTTTTGAAGAATCCTAAATATTTGGATGAGCTTTCCCAAAGGAAAATGATGACATGTATCAGATCCAAGGCACATCTTACGGTGTATTAAAGGTAGGTTCTTGTATGTTTTTTAGCAATAATACACGGGGTTTTTTTATTCGAGGGGAGATAACTCTTTCTTAATGGCAGCCATTTTAACTCAAATTAGTATTAATATTAAAATTTTAAAAAAAATAACTGGAACATTTACTACAGAAATAAACCTGAGAAGCGATCTCTCTAATGTCCATGCTATTGTTCCCTTAAAAATTATGCATTTCCCAAATATGTTGTCATTGCAGCTTTTCTTGTAGATTGGCGTTTTCAAAGTGGCCAGGGTGTCTTCTAAATAGTTTAACAACATATTATTAACCAGTAGGTTATATTATGAATACTACAGACTGGTTTGAATTTATACAGCAAGAACATTATTCTGCTCCAAAATGCTTTGCCAGTCTAATATGGCTTTTAAGGCCATAATGGACCGGTCTTCTTCAAAAAGAATGAAGATTACCTAAAAATTTCAAAATTTTCAAAAAAAAATTTCAAAATCATAAATTTTTTCAAAAAGTTTCAAAAATTTCAGTTTTCATAAAATTTCAAAATTTTAATATTTAAATAATAATATTGCAGAATGATTAAACAATTATAACCTACCATTTCGGTCAATACTATGGCCTTCAAAAAGAATGAAGATTACCTAAAATTGAAATTGACTGGTTAATAAAAGTATCAAGAAATGGGTGTTTTCATAATGGACCGATTATAATATGTCCTCGTTTAAGTCATAATGGCCACCTTCCTTGGGTCATTATGACTAACCTTGGACATATAACCGGTCCATTATGAAAACACCCATTTATTAATACTATAT
Organism: Gigantidas platifrons; assembly: GCA_002080005.1. Classification (NCBI taxonomy): domain Eukaryota; kingdom Metazoa; phylum Mollusca; class Bivalvia; order Mytilida; family Modiolidae; genus Gigantidas; species Gigantidas platifrons. Next base: position 130,472 of record MJUT01047519.1, read on the forward strand.
TAAGAAATCGATTATACAGTACATGTATACAAAAATATGTCTTACCATTTGTATCTTGAGAGTTCAGTCTACAACCATTCCTGGAAACACACAGAATAAACAATTTGCTGAAGCGAACCATCCTTTAACCTAGAAATACAGATTCAAGAAAGATAATTTGATTTTTTTTTTTTTTATTTCACTCTTGATCACAGATCGTCAATCTAAACATGCTAATTTTACTATACACTTTTAATGGATGTAGTTATTAAGCAAGCACAATGTAGTAGTTTCTCAATTTTCCTTATAAATACAGACAGACTTCAAAACTCTGTATTGCAAAATGAAAAGAATTATTCCAAAGTAGATATTTGACAATATACAGCACACAGATCAGTTTGAAAAATAAAAGTTATAGTTGTTCTTCATTAATTTAGATATATTTTCAAAGTAATAGGACTGGATTATAACGTAATTGTTTTAACACATGATATATCTGCGAATTACTCATCATGCAATGGAACAAACACGTTGAAAGGTCACACTTACTATTCCTAAACACCATACGTTTTTCCTCTTTTCTCGTGGAATTTTGGTGTCTTCCTTTTCCTTTATTTTCGTTTCTTCTTTATCTTCCTTTTCCTTTATTTTCGTTTCTTCTTTATCTTCCTTTTCCTTTATTTTCGTTTCTTCTTTATCTTCATTGTCCTTTGTTCTTGGACATTTTATCTCTTCCATGATAACGTTAATTGTTGCTGCATCACACATGTCTGCTTTCGGCTCCATTTTTGTTGTTGCTAGAGTCGGTATACTTGGCGGAAATGATACTAGTAACAGAGCTCTGTGACGTTTATCTGTCATGGCCGTAATTGGAATACGTTCAGAATCGGGGTCCCAAATCATGGGAATACAATTCATTGTAAGATTTCCTATTAAATGTTTGGAGTGTTGTGAATAAATATTAAATTTTTAAATTATTGTGGGGTGTTAAATATAGAAATAGTATACAAACAGTCCAGTACAATTCTTGATGATTATCCATCAAATGATTTAACAATGAAAAGCACATCTCGATACCTCCGCTGGTGGACTATTAGTCCTCGACTAGAATTTACAGTGCCTAAATAATGCAGTAATTATTAAGATTCTCCTCCGTCAGACATAGTAGACCTTAGACGATTTTGATTATCATTGTTTAAACCCTTTGGTTTTCTTTCTCCCAAACCTTTTTAATTATTTGACTTTCCAATCTTTTGACTTTGAGAAAGTTATTCTAGATACGCGCAGTGCGCACTATATTTGATATCTACGTTTTTATTACTATCACTGGGTCGATACCTTTGCTGGTGGATTTTTAGTCACCAATAGTGTCACCCGTCTAGTAGTCACTGTACAGACTCTTTGGTTTCCTTGCTCTCTGACTTTCCAGTCTTTTGACCGTGGGCGTAGTTGATGAAGGTTATTCCGTGCGCCCTAACATTGGATGTAGTTGATGAAGGTTATTCCGTGCGCCCTAACATTGGGCGTAGTTGATGAAGTTTATTCCGTGCGCCTTAACATTGGGCGTAGTTGATGAAGTTTATTCCGTGCGCCTTAACATTGGGCGTAGTTGATGAAGTTTATTCCGTGCACCCTAACCTTGGGCGTAGTTGATGAAGTTTATTCCGTGCGCCCTAACATTGGGCGTAGTTGATGAAGTTTATTCCGTGCGCCCTAACATTGGGCGTAGTTGATGAAGTTTATTCCGTGTGCCCTAACATTGGGCGTAGTTGATGAAGTTTATTCCGTGCGCCCTAACATTGGGCGTAGTTGATGAAGTTTATTCCGTGCGCCCTAACATTGATATCTACGTGTTTATATCATTATAATTATATGAAGATTATGGTAGATTATATAACTTACAGGGTCGGCCTTCAATATTCCCATTGTGAACTTTTTATTTTAGCAACATTCCAGCATAGCCAGGCTAACCCAGCCTATGGCATACATTGAAATATTTATCAGCTGATACTATATATTGCAGAGCTTGTGAATCCATCATGACTTGGTTAACCTTTACGGTTTCTGTTTCACAGATGACCAATGATACGTTGCGGTTGTCGTAGACTATATTACAGAGCTTGTGGATCCATCGTGACTTGGTTAACCTTTACGGTTTCTGTTTCACAGATGACCAATGATACGTTGTGGTTGTCGTAGACTATATTACAGAGCTTGTGAATCCATCATGACTTGGTTAACCTTTACGATTTCTGTTTCACAGATGACCAATGATACGTTGTGGTTGTCGTAGACTATATTACAGAGCTTGTGGATCCATCATGACTTGGTTAACCTTTACGGTTTCTGTTTCACAGATGACCAATGATACGTTGTGGTTGTCGTAGACTATATTACAGAGCTTGTGAATCCATCATGACTTGGGTAACCTTTACGGTTCCTGTTTCACATATGACCAATGATACGTTGTGGTTGTCCTAGGCTATATTCCGTCCTCATTTCCTCTTTCGTGACTTATCACCGGATTTTTAACTAGAATAAACAAGATGGATGCCACTAATGGAGCAGGAACTTCCAGGAGCACCGGATCGGGTTCACATCCGGTTCTTAGTGGTGTTTGTGTTGCTCTGTCTTTTGCATTGCGTTATATCTACCATTGGTTGTCTTTTGGTTCCCTATCTTTTGGCCATTGTATCGTCTTGTTCTTTGATTTACGTCTTCTGATTACCCCTTTGGTATCTTTGATTTACGTCTTCTGATTACCCCTTTGGTATCTTTGATTTACGTCTTCTGATTACCCCCTTGGTATCTTCAAACTTTTCTTAAGACAACGTAACATGCACAGTTTACTTAGAGGTGTGATAAAATATCGGTCAACCCATAGTAGAACAGATGCTTTTAAGAAATTTGAGCTAAAGAAAATATAAACGAAATTATAATAAATGGTGTGTAAAGGTTATGAAATACTCTTTTAAAAACGCAGATGTTAAGGAAGAAACACGTTGAAGTAAATACTATATTGCAGGTGTGTTACAATTATGTATACATACCGGTAGAAATCATTGATATATGTCAAACTATCAAATTTCGTATATCATATTTATTTGCATGCAAATTATATGATCTACAGTCAAACCTGTCTTATGTGACCTTCCAAGGGACAGTCAGATATGGTCATATAAAACAGGTGGTCGCTTAATACAGATTTAATTGATATGAAATGCACTGTGAAGGGAAATAAAAAGGAAAGTCACATAAAAAACATTATTGCTTAATAAAGGTGGTCTCTAAAGCAGGTTTTAAATTGACTAGATAAAGATTCCCCATTATATCTAAAAATTTAATATAATGAATTTCATAGAAAATTCAGTAGGGAACGGTCGTTTAACTTGGGGGGGGGGGGGGGGGGGGGGGNGGGGGGGGAGGGGGGTGTTATTTTTCTGGAAAACAAAGATTATTTACGTTAATTGACTTGTATGATGGAAAAAAAATTGACTACGGTTTTCATCTAGATATTTTGATAAAGAATTTAACAAATTACCGATTTTATATGTAAAGAAAATATCTGCTTCTGACTCGAGGGGGAGGGGTCTTAAATGATCGGTCCCACTATACTCTGCTGTGTTACTTTCTGTGAATAACAAACAAATAATATACTTTGTAGTATTTATCAAGTTGACCATATTCTCACCTCATTTTCAAAAAATTTAAATTTTAAAGTTTAAATATGGGTGTTTTAACTTTTAAATCTGCATGATTAATCGCTTTGATTATTAAGAAATTGAAATTAAAAAACCATCCCATTCTATTTGAATGGACAAGATTTTACGGGTGAACAAACGTTGTAAATGGACTATTATAGTTTGTGGTAATGTCCGGTACTATCTGGGCCGAGGATCTAAATCTATTGTTAAGTTCATACCTTACAGTGTTACAGTCATTATCATTTTAAGATTAATAAAGAAAAATCACTTTATCAGTTCAAATGCATCTTTTTATCATAATTTGAATTAAATTCTGACGGTCAAGGACCCGGGATATATCATATGTCTGTCTTTGTCAAATCAGTGCAGGTTTTTTTTTATATATATAGTTTGTTTATATTTGTATTATCGTTGGAGAGCCAATTATCAAGAGGTGTGGGTTGGTATTCCATTAACCGATCTAATCCCACCACTTCTTTGTGTTTGTCCCGATACATGTCTTTTTTGTTGTCTTCAATGGTTTGAGGGGAGAAGTGGATCTTCATTTTTATTGATATTGGTGGAGTTGTTCACCATCACAGTTTTAAACTTTCTTTGAAATGATGTGTTGTTTGTTGTTGACGCTTTTGTTTTTGTTTTTGTTTTTGTTTTTGTTTGTCCTTGTTTGTATTGCACTAACATCTACTTGCATCCATTTTCGTGATCATTTTACAACAAGCATCTAATTCTACACAGATTGGTTTTCACCATTTTGATGAAATAATTCAAAATTTTGTTTTCAGTTCATAAAAATGACAAACATTGTGACTATAATAATACATACAGAAGAATAGTCAGGCCACGTTACGTATATGGAGAACGTATCTTTACACATACAAGTGCAATAAGAAAAGTCTGAAGATACCACGAAGGACAGACAATATAATGACCAAATGAAAATGGCAAAAATGAGCAACATCATATCCACTGAAAACCGGGGATGAACTCAGACGCCCTGAAAATGATAAATAGTTCTGTTCCTCTATAGTCCACTCGTCGTGTTACTCTTCATAAGATTCCGGTGACGTCATAAAAGAGGAAAGAAGTACGATATGTTATTGCGACAAACAGACCATTTCTTTGGTTATATGCTATACAGATATTTGGTAAGGGTTAAATAAATCACGATGGTGACCCTAAACCTTTCGACAAGAACGAGATGACTTCAACTTTACCCACTAGGAACCCTTCGTTCTTTGGCTTTCTTTCTAGCAACAATTCTTTTATCAAAGAAAATTATTAGAAACACTCTAGCTCTGGGATATAGTATCAACTGAGAGATATATATATATCCCATATGCAGGTGCTGCTTGAATATCGCTACATATAAATGGAGGGTTTACAATGGGAAAATTGAAATCATCTCTTTTGTCCTAATGTTTAGTTCTTAATCGACCCTCACTGATGTATAAGTCAAGTTATGTATCTGTGGTATCCTATATTTCAAGTTCAATTAAGTAGTTCTCACCTTTCATACGAATATATATTTGAGAGGTTATCAGTTTAAACCACAACCACTTTTTTAACCATAAAACTTTGCTAACAAAACCAGAGACCATTAATTTCAAATTACAAATATTTATGAAGAGACTGTGATGTCTGTTCGATTTATTTTTACCATTATTCACACCGCTATTATTAATGTATGAAGGAGGAAATACAGATACGGGTACCACTTTAATAAGAAACTATAGACGTCCCAAAACCACAAAAAAGATAATATGTTCAAAAGAATTATTGTGTAGTAATATATCATTTTATGACTCACTATTCTGATTAAAATAACTCACATTGTCGAGTCAAAATGATTCATCATTAAAATCGTAAGTGTGCCATTTTAATAGTTTATTTTTTAGTTACTTTTATGCTTGACAAAGTAGAAAATTTAGCTTACTTAAACTGTGTACAGAGAAGAATGAAGGAGTTCTTTTTAAAGGGCAGCTATAACCATATCCTAGGCCTTTACCAAAAAAAAACTTTAGGGAAGCATAGTGTAGAGTCATGATACAATCTCTCGTTCAAAGACAATGGCATTGACGATCAGTTGAAGAACGTTTAGAGATCATAACAAACACTCATAACGAGATTACAATTTCACCCCCAGACAGGTTTTCCCGTCACAAATCTAGACAATAGGACATGTATGGAAGAATTCCTCAACATTTCCACGACAGTAAACGTACCACATTGGAGAAAGTGATCACTGAAAATAATACTGCATCTGCATCAGTACACAAGAATGAAAATACCATATAAACTATTTAACAAGGTCATCTCATTTGTCCCCAGCTCACTTTCTAAGTTAACAAATTCTATCTCGACACGCAACTACTCGGAATATGTCATGTGTCATTGCGTTGTATCCATTCTTTGTTGTACATTCCAACTTCTCTTTATCAGATAAACTACATAATGCGCGTTACTATGTTTCTTATCATGTATCACTGTATAAAAATGTTAATACATTGTATATACATTAATACTTGTCAGAGAGTGAACAAGAAAAATTAAAATGTGATTTCAATAATGGTCACATGATATGAAGAAAAACTATTTGAATGTGATTTTTATAAAACTGTGAAACCCTTATCCTTATCTCGGAGTATCTGCATGGATATGGATCTGCATATGGTTGGCATTTGTCGACTCGAATCAGTAATGTATACTAACACGAACAATACAAAGTAACTCTTCCACTTAATCGAATAGAGGGTCCGGGTGGCTTAATAAGTTAGGTATAGTTGGATTACCTAGCAACTCATACAAGCCTAGCAACTCATACAAGCCTATCACCAAAATACGGCGTGTGTTCACTCGACTCGCAGCCGCAAGTGATAGAGTTTACCAGGTGCTTGCCCATGGTCGGTGGTTCTCTCCGGGTACTCCGGCTTTTTCCACCACTAAAACTGGACGCCATGATATAGCTGAAATATTGCTGAAAGTGGCGTGAAAACACCAAAAAATGTATCAAAATCAAAATATGTTCTAAGTATGACAGTGACAAGTTATTATTTTTTTCCATGTTAATGTTAGTCACCAGAAAATGACGGGTAAATTTGAACTTTTCCATTTCACAGTTCGTACATGTACATTCATTTACAATACCCTGTCGTCGACTGACTTCTCATCAGTATTTCTCACATAACTAACTAGTCCACAGAATACCAGATTTAATCAAAGGATTCGGTGCCATACGGGCAAAGTTTCCTTATATTATTGTGGCCACTTTAGACGTTAAAATGGAAAACTTGTTACCACTTGTGCTTGCTACAGTATCATATTAATACGAAGAAGCTTTTGGTCTGGTACACTATTTACATCTGTTCAGACAGATGTTACATCCAATACAACCTCCATATATCAGAGTTTGATTGGAGAAAAGGCTTCATTTCTATTGCTTCTTTGACTGTGGTCGTCGCAAAAGCCAAAAGGATGGGTTTTTTTTTGTGGTGGTGAGGGAGGGGTAAATCTGCGATTGATTTTCCACCAAATAATGCGTTTGGTGGCTTTCTCATTAAAACTGCAATAGACTGCGAACTGACAATACCAGTATGCCACACGTCTTTTCTAAATACTTTATTTTTGTATATTATAGACTGATAGCAGGGGCGGATTCAAGGGCGCGAGCACCCGGCGCCCCCCTAAAATTGGAAAAAAATATGATTTTTTTTTGCGAAATATCATGATTTTTTACACGAAAAACCCACAAAATTTTCGCGCCTCCCTCCGCTCGGCGCGATTTGTTTTTAAGTGCCCCCCCCCCCCTAACTTGAAATCCTGGATCCGCCCCTGGATAGATCATCTCTTGCAACCCCTTCATAGACTCGAGATGACAATCAATGTTGAGGTTGTATTATTTAAACTGAGTGAGAACTGGGACTATTATACTGACGGGACTGGAAACTGATCGCTCGATCAAGATTTCAATGTCCCGATAACAAGATTATTGATTTTTTTTCCCTTGATTGACAGCTGTGTGATCACGTGACTAATTAGCGTGTAAACAACCCAACGCAACAGAAAGTATCATCGGTAAATATTAAATAAATGAATTTTAATCAGATGAAATAATTAAAGCAGAAACGCAACAGAAAGTATCATCGGCAAATTAAATAAACAAATTTAAGATTAAAATACTTAAATCGTAGAGGATTTTAGGTTTTTTTAAGTAAACATCACTTCTACATGACCCGATTAAAAAAAGGCAAAACCTGAAAAAAATGTGTAATTTCATCGACTTAATCTGAAGATTCAGGTGAAAACATTAAGACTAAAATGATTACTTCCTATGCGTATCTCATTACTGTTTAAGAAAAGCAATAGTTTGAGTGCCGATAATTACACGATTAGAAGGAGTTGTATAAATTCCAGTGTCATAAGTCCTATCTGACTCGGGCAAGAAACAGATGACATCAAAATGTGATTCTCGTAATAAACTTACTATTGGACAAAACTGGGTAAAAGATATGTCGATCCATCCTTTGTTTATGTTTCTTTAACTTACAAAAGAAGAAATGATATATTTCTTATATTACAACAAGTTTTTGGA
>MJUT01047519.1:139534-189201 GCA_002080005.1 Gigantidas platifrons
CCCCTTGATTGACAGCTGTGTGATCACGTGACTAATTAGCGCGTAAACAACCCAACGCAACAGAAAGTATCATCGGTAAATATTAAATAAATGAATTTTAATAAGATGAAATAATTAAAGCAGAAACGCAACAGAAAGTATCATCGGCAAATTAAATAAACAAATTTAAGATAAAATACTTAAATCGTAGAGGATTTTAGGTTTTTTAAAGTAAACATCACTTCTACATGACCCGAGTAAAAAAGGCAAAACCTGAAAAAAATCACGGTGTAATTTCATCGACTTAATCTGAAGATTCAGGTGAAAACATTAAGACTAAAATGATTACTTCCTATGCGTATCTCATTACTGTTTAAGAAAAGCAATAGTTTGAGTGCCGATAATTACACGATTAGAAGGAGTTGTATAAATTCCAGTGTCATAAGTTCTATCTGACTCGGGCAAGAAACAGATGACATCAAAATGCGATTCTCGTAAAAAACTTACTATTGGACAAAACTGTGTAAAAGATATGTCGATCCATCCTTTGTTTATGTTTCTTTAACTTACAAAAGAAGAAATGATATATTTCTTATATTACAACAAGTTTTTGGACAAATTCGAAAGCTGCTTCAAACATCGTAGCGTGGGTACGCTTCGATTTTCTTCTCAAAATCTACTACTTTGATCCCGAAAAAAACATGCACAGACAGGTTTAAGAAATTCTTAACTATTCAATTTGTTATAATAACATATTAATTCGATAATTATTGTGTTTACATAATGAATGACAATCACTGTATGCTATAAAAACACTTGATTGTATGTTCAAGCCACGCTTCCACTGTCAAAATAATGTGGCGGAAATCGAAATCTCGTTTTCGGCACTGAGATCTCGATCTCTGATTACATGGTTAATCCGAGAGCTCCCAGTCCCGTCAGTATAATAGTCCCAGATGAGAATCAAGAACGTATTCACGTATTTCTAATTGCAGAGTCAATGTATATATCGTTCATTTCATGACACAGCCATTGATCTGTCCACAATGGAGCTTAACCGCCAAAACGCATTCAGCAACGGTTTAAGTTACAGAATTGCTGCTTATTTATAAAGGAAGAAATTAACATAATGTTGTTATTGTGAAAAACGATTGCGAATTTAAAAATAAAATTGTTGTTGTTTGGGCAAATATACGTAGCACTGTAGCATGCAAAATATGTTTGAAATTGAAAGAGTTTTGTGGTTGAACTGCGCAAGGTGTACATGCAACTGATGTCTATATTCCATCATTATTTATGTTTGACAATGATCTTGGTTTTTTTTTAATTCTTCCATCCAACTAGAACCACTTGTTTGTATTTATTTTTATTTAACTCTACAAAAGTTATAAAGTAATCATTAACTATTTACCACAAATAGGTAAAGGTCTATAACTTTAGTGTTGGTTTTCCCTCACGTAATTATGTCAATCGTGTAATTTTTCACAGTAATTTAAACCAATTACCATTATTTAAAAAAGATTACCCTAATACAATGTTGTCCCCCTTTATGTGGGGTGTAAATACTATTATCCTAATGGGATCTGGTCAGTGTAAACATATTTATGTCTTTCCTAATATAAACAAATCTGTGTAACCTCCTAATCTATTACGGACACATTTCACATAAATTATGTAAGTGTTTGTAATAGAATGTCTTTTTCTTTGTCAATGTTGTCTGGGTATCCAGACTAGCGGGGGACACGTAAATACAGTGATCATAAAACATATTGAATACGAGGACACGGAGAGCATTCATAATTTTTTAATTACAAGTAGAACTATTGTCAAGATTGTGAAATACAATAGTTTTTCTTAGCTCGAGTAAAAACGTGGGTTTCTTTAAATGCTGTAATACGAAGCAATTGTTATAATGTACACCTTATTTTCTAATGACATAGAAAAAATTGTGAATATTTGATACAGAAATGACATTAAAATGTTTCTAAGACCGAATATACATTTACTACCTTGGATATTTGTATGAATGAAATAAAATATTTATGAAAATGAAACGTATAACTGCATCATTAAAAAAAATATTTCTGTTACTGATAAGCTAGATAGTATCTTAATGATCTTTATGATAAATGATGTGTGTTTAAAAAATGGGGGAAAAAATCATCTCACGATTACAAAGGTTAACTATTTAAGAAATAAATAAAACCGCTCAAAAAATGAACATAAAATAGTTTCAAGAACATGATTTAATAGTGATACTGAGGAGGAAATCGTAAGACAATATTTAATAATTCAGATTGTGGGAATTAATCAATTTTGAAATCATAACAGATTTTTTTTTCACCACAGACATACAACTTAATTATGTCTCCGGTTTCTAATAATGTGTAAAAAAAAATATAGACTAAAGAACGGGCGAGTGTTTTCACGAGTTGTCGACCTTTCAGTATTAGTGTAAAAAAACAAAGGGAGTGAAATTTAATTAGTATCAATGGACGTTTAATTGTCGGTCAGACACCTGTCAAACAATACAAACTAATTTAAAAAGCTTCACTCGTTATGATTGAATTAGCACCTATTTTTTTAAAAAGCTAACTGCAAAAAAAGACATAACACTTTCATCTGTCAATCATATGAATATTCATGAGGTGGGCAGTATTAAAGCGCCGGCTCTTGACAAAACTTCCATTCAAATAAAATCCATAAATTTGCACAGAAGGAATAAATGATTAAACATAAACGAGGGATTTAATCAAACACGTTAGTAGATCTTCCTAATACCTCAACAAAATACGCAAAGAACAGAATTAGAATTTTTCACGCTGAAATAGTTTCAGCATCTTTGATACGCCCCCTCTGAAGTGTGTGTGCTCGTTCAACACTTAGAAGACAGAGAACTACTAAACCGGGAGTCTGCAGTGTTTTAGTGAAGAAAACAGGCAGACAGAAGTTAGTTAGTACATGGACTAAATGTGCAGACGCAACAGTATACAAAGTTTGCATTAGTTTTCGGAGAGAAAATATCTATATTAGTGTTTCACATTATACCATATTTTTCATCATGAGGAATTTAATTTCAGAAGTTTTATTTTACTGTTTATTGTCTATAGTGCTTTATTCCAGTTTCTCAGGGGCACAAGTAAAACGTTTTCAAACTTGTGGTGATGTAAATTTATGTTGTCCAGGAAGGAATAACACGTGCTATGCTTTTGGACCTAGAATGGATGGTAACTTTAACGAAACGAAATGTTTTTGCGATGATAATTGTAACGCTATGAAAGACTGTTGTGTAGATCATGCATCATTTTGCGATTATCAAAGAGGTATGTATATTGTTAGTCCAAAACTATCTTTCCATCCAAAAGAGGAGCACATGGAGGCTGGGGCATATATGATATAAAGCGTACTTGTGAAGTTATGTGTCTCGTGTATTTCCTTTTGCCTTCATTTTATACCGAGATACACGACACGTGCATATAATCAGAAATGTACGTGTGTCGGCAAAGCCAATTATAAACACGAGAAGAGGTAATTTATATGGAATTTTCACGAAACATTTTGAATACAAATAGCTGAAACAAAGATTTGCCGATAATTTTATCAATTTCAACAGTTGTTTAAAGGGTGCACTTGATTGCTAAAAAAATTTGCACCTTTTTCATCTTGATTCGTTTAAATGGCTGACATTATGAAAACTTTCCTTTTAATAACAAAATTGATTGCATTAATGATGAATGGGTTTTAGAACAATCTTTTCTAGTAAGAAGATGACAAATCTTTGTGTATTAAATGCATGATTGGCAATACACAATGACTTTAACTGCCAACAACAATAGTGTTGTCTGTTGATAGATCTTGTAAGAATATCATTCTATCTAATCACTTTGACATATTTTTTAAGACTTCTATTGATATCTTTATAGCACCTGGGGATATTCAAAATGTCACTTTGATCTTTCTTTAAAGTATTTTGTTTTATAAAAGATGTCTGGTTTACATTTAAAATATTACCATATTAAAATATGGCTTGGTTTTCTTTTAACAATATCAGCAGTTTAAATTCTGCAATTAAAACATCTACCAAATTAAAATATTGTATGGTTTTCTTTTAAAGTATCAGCAAGTTAAATACATGTATTATAATTAAAACATGCCTTGAAGACATCCTAAATCTCTACAGGGATTTGTGTATTTGTACATAAACATCTTGACATGACAATTAAGAAAAAAAAATCAAAAGAAAAAAATCTTGTATTTAGAACTTATTGAATTATTGGATATTTGGTTTGATCATGATTTTCAGAACATTTTTTGTACAAAAACAAATTATGCCAAGGTACATGAGGCATACATACATTTGTACATGTACAATACATGTAGTCAAGTTTCAAATTAATATTGACCAACAAGGCTATATTTAACAACAAAGGGTCTGATAAATTAAATCTTATTAACTGATGTTCTCATGATTAGGCAATAGTTGATATTACATTATATTGTCTTCTTAACATGATACACCCTTATCCCTTGGAAAGATAACAAGCTAGCTTGTCACCCCCAGGACAGGTTGAGACCTAAACTGACAAAAGTTTGTTATTGTACCATTACTTGTATGGGATTGTATCATTATATTTATTTGTGGTCTCCTGTTGATGAAAGGGATGCAGGGAAGGGTGGAGATACAATATTTTTAATATTTTGATAAATTTCTATAAAGTATAAAAACCAAAAAATCACCTTTCTCTTTTGTACTCACCACAACAGAGAGTAAAAATCTTTTGAAAGATCTGAAAGTTCAAAAAAGATGCCTTCATAGATTTTTCATAATTTTCCCCTGTTCTCTTATCATATATATGGTGGTTTTTTTATTGCTTCATTTTGCCATAATATAAAATTATGTCACACTTTAATAAAAAAAAAATACATGTAGTTGTACCTGAAGGCAAGCTAAATCTCAACAGATGTCCTTTTTCCCCTGAGAAACACAATATAAGTTTCTCATTTTAACTATTTTTACAAGCTGACCTTATTTTGGAAATGGGTGTACTTGACTAGTTGTCCAAGGTAGTTAATTATCATGTCACAAACTTTTATCAATTTAACTTGCTATGAAAGTTACATATATTTTGACAAGATTCTTTTCAATCATATTTAATATACTTGTCACCTAAGAAGAGATAAATACAAAGTATTTTGAACACTATACAATATTAGACTGTATGTAGCCTCAAGATCTATCTCACTCTCCTCATAACATACTGTGAAAGATTATTTAGTTTTTATTGTCCACTACCCATCAGAAACACATTAAGTGTGACCAGGAGATTAAAACCCATCATCTTCAAGGGGGCTCACATGGGAATGGGTTTGTTTATTAGTGTTACATATTTTTAAACAAAGCAGGACTTCATGGTTCTAAAAATAGAAAGTTTTTCACATTGGGTCACAAAGAATAATCATGGCATCAAGAATACATACATACTCAACAAAAGTGCTTGATTTTAAAGAAAATTCGTCTTTTGTGCAAAATTATTTGTCCTTTTGGTTTTGGTGATATAATATAATTAGGATTCCCTTTTGAGCCTCATTTAATCTTGTCATCAGTAAGGATAGTATTGGTCCAGACAAGTGGAAGAAACTTCTCTTTGTATCAAAAATGAAATCATTCAAGTTGAATAAATGGACAGTGAGTCCTCTTTAGGTCAGTCTTAAAGGACTTCAAGCAAATTTGATAATGGAATATAATTGAAATTTTATGAAAGTACAGCTGTTGATAAAACTAGGGAATTTTTAATTTTCAACCATTATAGAAAATATTTAATATATTGGTCAATTTGGTCGCCCTCCTAAATTGTCCTAAATTGTTTTTCCAGGTGTTGGACATGTGTCCTCTTAATTTTAACTTCTCACTTGGGGAAAATTAGAAAAAAAAGGGTTAGATAAAAATAATATGGTTCTGTCTCAATTTTGATCCCTATGTGATAAGGGACCTTGGAAAGACTGTTCATGAATCATTGTAGCCAGTTTAATCAAGAGATTTTATTTAAACAAAAAAAAAACTTATTGAATACCTATTCTGAAATACATAAATATTATTGTTTTATGGGGCATACCAGTACATATCTCTTATTCAAACCACAAATTTCTCAAACAGTAATGAAATTTAAATTCTTAATAGAATATAAGATATATTTAGGAAAGTGGTGGATAGCTATGAATTTAATAACCATTGAACCTGTCAACTTTAGGTAAACCACAAAACTGGTGTCCATGAATGTTCAGTTAATATATCACACTTGTTGTTATTTTAACTTTGTTGATATATGCAATCAATATTCAATGAAATTCGGTTCACTGAAACCTATCAGCTAATTACATACATGTACTTAAAAAAATAGCTGATCCAAAAGCTCAAACTCAAGACATGTACCTCTGTGTACTGGTATTTGTTGATTTTTTTACAGATAAAAATGCATTGTATATATATATATTTTTTTCAATTCAAACTTTATTGCAAAATAATTTACATAAACTGTAAAAGTTGGTGACTAGCAAGTATATTACTGGTAAATCCATTTCCATGTATAAAATATAGCAAGCTGGGTACAAAGTTATTAAGTACATATATACAAATAAACTAAAAATGTTAAAACTTTTGACATCTTTAAAACCAATAATATGATTTAATTTATAATCTTTTAAACACTGATTCAAGGGTTACCTAAATCCACACAAGTTGCATGACTTAATTAAGATTAAAGTCGCACACACATACAACATATTTCTCTCTGTGTTGGACACACATTTTTGTGAAGGTTATGCCTGAGTTCATAACAAAAAAAGCTTGGTGTGTTATTTTTGTCACCCCTACTATGAATGTGGAGACATATCAAGTATTTTTTTTGGCATCGTCAATCTAATCTCAGGTTTTCATGATTAGATCTGTTTCTCAGCAACTATAGATTGTAGGTCCATTCACATCAGTCCACTCATTTTTCATGTCATGTACATAACACAGGGCTTTCAATATTTTTCAAGTCTACCAGTACTTCACTATTTACAAGGTGGTACATGTACTTTTGATCAAAATTTGAACAATTTTCATGAATATCTTATACAATGCTATTTAAAATCAGGAGGTACCAGAGACCAGAGAATTATAAAAGATTTATATTTTATACTGTGTTATTTTATAAAATCATTCCTTGATCTGCAAAGTTTTTTTGTACATTGTATTTTGAAAATAAAGGGAAGCAATCCATATTATACACTCTTGGCCCTGATTAGACTATCTGGTACCCTGAAGATTTGAAGCATAAAGAAATATATACATGTATGTAAAAGCTACATTTAAAAGTAATTAAAAAAAAAGACTACTAAGTACATGATCCTTTAAGACTAAAATGGCTGTTTAGATAATAGATCAGACAGCTTTTGTGTTGATTCAGTAGATAACACAGGACCCAGAGTTATCAAATTCTATCTTTTAACTGTGATATCTGTAAATTTAGTAAATATTTAGATCTTGGTGAATCTAATAAATGTTTACTCAAGCAATAAAGACTCATGTCCAAAGACAACAGTAAACAGTGGTAAATTAATTATATCCCCAATACAGATAACCCATTGGCATACTTAACTGCTAGAATTTCTGCTAAGCAATCTGTCTACAATGTGTTTCTAAGGTGGGGACTGCAAGGAAAGATTATTTTAGTAATCCTTAGATTAACTTTTCATCTGTTTAACAATGTTTAAATTTCAGAAATACATGTAAATTTTGTGTAATCAAGAGATCATTCTTATAACAGTTTATATGTTTCATTAAATTTCACACCCTGACTCCATGTTCAAACGTTCCTCCAAAATATCACCACTGGCGCTGAAAAGTCAAAGAAGTTGAACAATATAGTTAAAAGGAATGATTTTTTTTTTTACAGGAAATCATTTAATATTTTTTCACTTACAGTTTGGATAATATTTGTCTTCTACACATTTACAGATACAGCTAGGTGTGCTTTACCCTTGAGATATACACCTAGAAATTGACATTGAGGGCTGGTTAAGAATGAAAAATGTTTTTTTCCCATTGTAAGCTTTCCATTTATATGTAGCAATATTCCAGCAGCACCTGCATATGGAGTACTGGAAAATATCTTTCAGCAGATAAAATATTCCAGAGCTTGTGTTTCTTATCAAGATTTCCTTGATAAGGGGTTACTGTTGTATTAGATAACTGGTGAATCAAGGGTTCCTAATGGTAAAGTTGAAGTCATATCACTTCAAAAGCTTTATGGTTGCCATCCATCATGGCTTGGTTAACCTGTATGGAATATCTGTGTCACAGATGACCATGGACATGTTCCCTTGGTTGTAGTCACTATCATGGCATTAATTTCCTCGTTCTTGAATTATCATGAGTAACATGACTGGTCCCACTAATGAAGCAGGAACTTCTGATCCTTCCCAAGCACCCAGAGTTCACCCCTGGTTTTTAATTTGATTAATGTTGCTCAATCTTAGTGTTGGTGAACTATTGTTCTATGTTTTACTGATGTTTTTCTATCCTTTCTTGATTTATAGCCCTTGGCTTTTAATTATTCATTCAGTCTTCAAAATTTCCTTACCACTCGACTTCCTCAATGGGAGTTATTCGAATCTTGTATTGGATGTATTCATGACAGAATTGAGGTATGAAATTACTGGTCCTTGCCAAAAAAGTTTCTGATATATGTGAATCTATGTAAAAGTTGATTGAACCCAACTGTTTTATGAATGTTTTGACCCATTACCAACTGTTAACCACATGTGAGGGGTCTTAAGTCATCTTAAAAAAATGAGAACGTTGACTTTTGACCTATCTACAGCCTGACAGGAAACCTTTTTCTAATGTTCTTAGATGCCCTGATGTGCCGATTTGTTTCTCTATAATGAGTTTGTATTAATTACACAGGTATACATCAACCACATGTTGTTTTACAAATGTAGCAATCGGGCAATTAACGGAAGCTTTTTAATTATTTCATGTTACCCTGATTTGAAAACCAACCAAGAAAATATTTAGATGTTAAATAAATCATTTTTCAATTTCCTTTTTGTATTAATGAACATAAGATCTGGACTATTTGATTTCAGACGTGATAGGCCTCATCTATGGTCATGATTATTCACTGTTAACAGATGCATTAAAAGCAAGGCAATTGGGGAGGATAGTCAAAATTAATAGGGTATATCCCATTATATCTAAAATTAAAAAAAATGAAATCCAGATTTGGCGAATTCATAATACTGATACATAAAGTTATATATTGAGCACATTAAACTGTGTGAAGGCATTGAACGCACATTAAACTGACGATGCATACTGATTGCATATATAGTTAGACATAAATTTAGCAACTACCATGTCAAGACTGCCCCACTGAAATGGTGAGCAAGTAATTGTTGTTTAACTCCAAATATGTAATTTTTCAGCTACATGTATAACATGGTCAGAACAAGATACATGTCCATGAAATGATGTCTGCTTAATTGAATTTTTATATAGCACTAGCTCACTGAATCAACAGTTCACGGGTAGACATGTTGCTCCACTTGTACACATTATCCCGTCTTCGATCTTGTTCCTTAATGCTGCATGTCTAGTAGCAAAGAAGCAGCAAATACCAGTTTTATAACTCGATTTTGGTTAGATCTGAGTGACTGGGGCTCGTACCCACGATTTCTATAGCACTCTGGGCGAGTATGCTAAATATTACACCACCAGTGCAGCGAGTGTTTCACTGTCATTACAATTTTAATGTACAATGCTTAAAGAAAAAAAAAATGCAGAATTTGATTTTTTTCAAGGAAATTATGAAAGAATGTAGAAATGCACATACATTGTAGTATGTTTACTGGAATAGTTCATTTATTTAGCAAAGTTTTGAAGATCTAATGTTTATGTAGTGGGGTAAAATTATAGGGATTGAAATAAGTTATACCCAGTCAAGTTAGAATGATCGAATTTGCTGAGTAATGAAGATAAGGTATTTGAAGAAAGTAGTGATTTAGTATGGAAAACTTGAAAAAACTGTAATAAAATACATATATTATGACCTACAAGAAAATTATAATTATGTCTCTTGAGAGTTATAGGTAATTGTGTAAAATTTTGATTTTTCCCACATAATTACAGTTTGTTTTGTAATTCTCACCTTGATGAAAATTGACAATCAAGATTTAAGACTTGACAAGAAAAGAAAATTAACAGTTGAGTTCGGTAAAATTTTCCACTTTTTTTTTAATACCAGTCATCAGATGGCTAGAATGGTGTCAAGTTCGTAATCCGCTATTTGAAGAATTAAATCGTAATAAATTTTTAAACTTTAGACATTTTGTCATAAGAAAGTTTATTGTGCCGAAGATTAGTGTTACTTAAGATTGTATAAGAAATTAACATTTTTGTTCTCCCGGTGGTTACGATTTTCGGACAGCATATAATTTCCGTTGAGCCTTGAAAGAGTTTGATGACATCTTTAAAGTTTCTTTATGAATGAGATTTTAAATATATTACTATTGAATTTTTATGGGAGTATTAAGTTGACTAAAGGCACCTTTTGTGACAAGACATTTGATACAAATTGAAAGCACTTTATATCCAATACCTCCAGCTAGGAATTAACAGTTTCCTATAGCTTGTAATATAGAACACAAGCTTTTTATGAGAGTTTCAACCTTTTTAGCTAGGAGACATGATGGTCACTGACTTGGTCAAATTGTTTGAATATTTTAAAATTGATAATATTTATCGAATAAAAAAGGTGGACTGAATAATGATCATAGTTTTATTCCCTTGCTCCCTATTTTCTATCGGTTGTTTGGTAGTCGCCGCTTTCACGGGCCGACTACAAATCAACCGATAGAATAGGGTGTGAGTACAGAGATTTAATTTTAATTAGATTGAGTTTTATTTGGCTTTAGAACATATTTAAAGTGAAATTTCTGTCCTGTCAAGTTTGATTACTGATTTTATTGGTAAAAAATATTGGAGCACACAGACAAATTGAAAATCACTGACCTTTGTCATTTAAGACTGTATGGAGCACACCTCTTGATGCACAGGTAGTAGTCAAAAACACACAAGCCAAAAAGTAAGTATAGAGCACACCTCTTGATGCACAGATGGGAGTCGAAAACATACAAATCGTTGTTGTGTAATAGTAGATGTAAATCTGACCTATCTGTTCAGACAAAATGAGGTTACATTACTAGTAGCACAAGTCCATGGATCGTATTTACTAGGAATTTACCCATGGATTATTTCAACTGAAAAAAATATTTCAAGGACCTTTCAAACTAGCAAAATTTGTGCTACCTTGGGTTTATTTTACTAGAAATGTCTGTCCTTCCAGTTTGATAGTATCTCATGTTCATTTACATCCATATCCCCTTTTTTCTTACTAATTGGTTCCACTATCTAAATGATTTGTAGAATAAGTTCAGTTACAGTCTTCGCACTAAGACACTTGCCAGAAGCCTGGGACAAGTACAACTAGATTCTGACAAGTGAAAATTATGACTGAATTTGTTTAATTCATAAAAAAAAATTCTATTTAAGCATTTTTTTGAATAAATAGAAATCTTTTCTGAATTTGGCTTTTGGGCAAGTACAATGTAGGTGGAAAAAAATAAGGCGAAGTCTGAAATTGTTTTACTTTGCTCATTTTGAGGAACAATGTAACCTTGTTACTAAGCTGGATGGAATTCATGGTAGATATAGTCACTGTTGTAACAGCTGATGAAAAGAGCTACACTTATTTACTACAAGTAGATACTCTTGTTTATACAAAGGAATCATGTTTGTTGAAAGATCATATTTATTTGGATGCAGATATTTTCCCATTCTAATAGCTTCCGTAGAGGAAAAATACTTTTAGTAAAAGTGATAAAGATCTCAATAAGTATGGGAAGTTGCTAAGTACATTTGAATGGGGCAGTTTTAAATATGAAAAGAAAATGTAATAGGTTTTTTCCTTTCAAATAGTATTATTGTGATTTTATGACAGATTGAACAATATTTGTAATGTAAAAAAATTGCAAGTAAACATTTGTAATGCATTCCCTTACAGATCATAATAAGGACACATAGTAAATGTTTTGGTTTGCTATACCCAACCAAAACTGCTCCTACCCCCCCCCCCCCNNNNAAAAGATCAAGAATTTCAAAGATTTTTATCCAGTACACATTTCACATTTTAGACACCTTCAGGGTTAATCAAATGATATCTTTGGTTTCTTATGTTCTGTAAGTACAACAATTTATATTTGTACAAAATTATAAAAAAAAATGTTTCAGCTGCAAGTCAAGGCAGTGTAGTACACCAAGTGCAGATGATTAATATTCCTGTGTGGAGCCCCCATCTTCTGATTTGATCATCTGATAGATAAACATATAAAACACATCTTCCATATGTTATATTAATGATAGCTACATGTAAAAGTTATGAATGCCATATTTAATGTATTTTCATGGAGGAAAAAATGATCTCATTCTAGCACCTGTTATATGAAATTTAAACCTTGTCTGTTAATGTAATCTTAGATATGAAGAGGAATATCTGTATGGCTTATGGCAGAATATCCCAGAATTGCACCCACAACTGTAGTTCTGGTTTCTGGTTGAAACTGGAAGCAAGGGAAATTGCACTGGTTCTAAATCATATCTTTATACAATTAAATAGTATACAATACCAGTAAATGTGAAAGACATTGTCAGGAATAGAATAATATTATTCACAGCACTATACATTTTTCTGTATTGGTAGGTTTCTATTTCTTTACATTTTTCTGTATTGGTAGGTTTCTATTTCTCTACATTTTTCTGTATTGGTAGGTTTCTATTTCTTTGGTAGGTTTCTATTTCTCTACATTTTTCTGTATTGGTAGGTTTCTATTTCTCTACATTTTTCTGTATTGGTAGGTTTATATTTCTCCACTCGAAATAGAGTAAAACCTGACTAAACTAAACACTGACTAAACCAGAATCTGGTTTAAACTAAACATTAAATAAAGTTCTAAATACAAAAAAATATATAAGATATCTTTGACCACCTGTCTATTTTGAACAAAAGTTTGTTCCAATAAGGTGTGGTTCAAACAGGTTTTATTGTAGGAAAAGAGTCTTTTCTAGAATAAGACAAGTGTAGCCTGGTCCATGGTAAGCTCAGTATAAAGACCATTTCTCACATAGTTGTACAGTGTAGTGTAGTCTTCTTTAGAAAAGGGGGAGGGTGGAGGTGACAATACAACTACATATAGCAAAAATTCCCCTACCTTCGATCCTTATAAAAAAGTTGTCTAACTAACCAATGTAATGCAGTGATATGTTCCATATATTTTTATGTTTTTAAAATACAGATTTTGCCTTTGATATTTACTATTAGTCTATTCACATAATTTTGAATTTGAAGTACAAAATTTTAATATTTTCACAAAAACATTTTTACGAGCAAAAAAGTGCTGTGAATGAGTAATTTATGGATATAAAGTTTTGGGTTGATAAAGTACATAAGTATATTTTTGTATATTTATGAATGAATGTCTCTATATGAATTTTAAACATAAAAAAAAATATAGTGTCGATGTGTGAAGTGTTTAAATTTTGTCAAGGTATAGAAAAGGTTTATCAAGGTGTTGTTAAATAGTTTCATCACCTGCAAATCAAACAAACAATCTTCTATGTTCATTTAATTTTATGAATTCAAACGGAAATTAAAATGGATTATGTCTAATTTATTATGTAATAATATAAGTACCTGATAATTTTTGTGAAATGTTAAATTGTTGCACTTTTGTATTCAGTAATTTTAAAAAAGCCGTTAAAATCATATTAGGCATATGCTAGTGTAATAAAAGAACTGCCATACGATTTTATGTATGTGTAGAGCTACTGTGTTTGTTGTCACTAGTGTATAAACATAGCTAACACATAGGTATCATTTTGTGTGTTGTTTGTTTTATTGCCATCAAAACAACTCTTGCCTTTCGATCACAACTGTTTAATATAGTTATACTGTTAATGTTATTTCAAACTTTGGACTATTTTATTACATACTAGTATTGTATATTCCCATTTCTGTTAGTCAATGTACGAATCTCCAATATTTATGTTAACTTTGGTCCCTTCTATTATGCACCCCTGGAATCTGGTTTTGGTATATAGGTTCATCCTTGACAGGGAACCATCAATGGCCACTTCGTTGCCCACCTTTACCAATTTTTTTTGGCCAGAAATTCTTTACCCATTCTTATTAAAATTATGTTTGTTGGGTCTTTTTTTAGAAAATTATCTTAACTTCATGATAACATAGGTATTATGTGATGTCTTCAGGTCCAATCAGCCCGGGTGGCTCAATGAGTTAGGTAGTTGGATTACCTAACAAGTCATAAAAACATATCGTCAATAAGGCGTGGCTTCGTGCCCTGCTTTGTAAATTCCAAAAATGGTGCACTCGACTTGCAGCCGCAAGTAATAAAGTTTACCAGTTACTTGCCCATAGTCGGTGTTTCTCTCCGGGGACTCTGGCTTCTTCCACCACTAAAACTGGTTGCCATAATATAACTGAAATATTGTTGAAAGTGGCATTAAACACCATTAAACAAACAAACAAACCAACCAATCAGCATTTTTTTTTATAACAATGTAAAAAGTTCAAAATACTAATAGATATAACTAGTAAATATGATACATTGTTGAAAAACACTGTTTAAAGTAAAAAATAAAGAAAGAAATGATAGGAAAATGGGTTTAGTGTATACATTTATTAATACCAGTGTATTATTGTTCATGGACTAAACTTTTTATGAATGAAAAAGTTGTGGTTTTGACTGGCCTTAATATTAGACGGTTTTCTTTATTATAATAAGGATGATAGGATCTGGTAGATCTTTAGATAGCATTGTAAACCAGGGACATAATAAGATTATATATAATTTATAGACTGAATTAGTGTATAGACAGCATAAAAAATAAGTAGAGTACAAACTGACGATTTTATTGAATTGGTTCAAAATTTTAAAGAGGTTGAATTTTATATAGTAATAAGTAGTATTGTTAGATGGATTGTTGTAAAATAATTTTAGTTTCAAATACCTGAAGATAATTAAGGCATCTGTTCTTTTTCCTTCATATTTTGAAAAGGATTAACAAAAATGGAACTTTGGGTATTAGATAAGGGAACTTTATTCCATTTTGGATTAGATAGGTAATCTTATTTACCGGTACTCCATTGGATCAGATTAAAAACAAGATCCCAACTGACCAGATATATTACCCCTTGCTTAAATTTTCTGTGTAAATCAGACCAGTGATGTAAAGAGATTTCTGGTACATGTATATATGAAAGGTGTACATTGTCATTCCTCACAATGAACACCAGTCCTCCGGCCCAAGACCAGTAAAACTTTGTTCAGACCAGTAATTTTTCAGTCTGATTCGGACCCCTAAATTCAAATTTTCATTTCGAGGATTGCATTGTTTTAGATTTCTAGTCCAATTTTTTGTAGCAGTCGACAGCTATTTGTATATTTTGAAAAAGTTTTGTTCACAATGTAAAAAGAAGTGAGATTCATCCTCCACTTCATAACAATTTAAGTATATAGTCTAGCATAATTAATATGCCAAAATATTGTGGAACATATCAAAATTAATAAAAAATGAGATAATTATATTTGCTTCAAGGTATACTTATATATATTTATCTTTTGTCTATGAAAACTTACTTAATCTGGTCAAGTGTTGAGATCAGTGATGTGGCTTAACCACTAACACCACAGAAATTTGAAATTTAATCAAAATTTTAACAGCTCATAAATTTAACAATGTCTTCATTGAAATATACTATTTATTAACAACAATATATTGTATGAGAAATTTGATATGTTTAATTTCCCTCCAATCTTGGTATGTGGTTAAAAGGTCCTCTTACACTTCTAGATCTATATACACATTCTTTATTTTCAAAACTTTGAAATCCAATAATATTTGAAAAAATAAAATAATCTATTTAAAAGATTAATCTATTATTGAAAATTAATGAAAACAGGTGCAATGCAATTAAGATTAATATTTCTTGTTAAAAAAACATCTGAAGAAACAATATCAATTCAAATGAAATTTTATATAAATCTACATATACAGGGGGTCTGACCCAAACAGCATATCTTTTGGAAAATGTCTAGAAATAAATCTGACTAGACTTTTCTTTAATAATTCTGTTATGAAATGCTTAGTCGGTTAAAGAGCTCAATAGAGCTCAAATGTTGATTGTTTGCTTGAATATATGTGCCGACTTTAAATAAAATTTACTTACTTAACCTCCCAAAAAGCAATGTACACAGGGGTGCACCCAGTGCGCGCCCCCCTTAAAATTGGAAAAAATATGATTTTTTTGTGTAAAATCGTGATTTTTCACACGAAATACCCCATTTTTTTGTGTAAAATCGTGATTTTTCACACGAAATACCCCATTATTTTAAGTGCACCCCCCCCCTAACTTGAAATCCTGGATGAGCCCCTGGAACATGGCATTAATGGTGATATCAAGGATTTATTATTGGACCCCCAATTTCAGAAATAATCTNGTGTCTTTTTTTTTTATTAAAAAAAATATTGAAAATAAAATGTAGAACATGAGATTGTGACGATCCACAATTACCCAAATTTATCATAGACACCTCTATTAAAAAAAATGTTGAAAATAAAATGTAGAACATGAGATTGTGAGATCCACAATTACCCAAATTTATCATAGACACCTCTCTCATACATGAGTAATTAAAATTTCATACAGATTTTGTTCTTTAAAAGGAAGAACCTTAACTAAAGCAGACAAGGAATGTCCATACATGCACTGTCCATACAAATATGTAAGAAAGCATATTCAAATATTTATGATTACAGGTGTTTCAGGATTTACCTGTCATGTTCTCACCTGTAATCCAAATTTCTTGTCAAACTTCATAATTTCTGATCATCCTTACACAACTATTTATAACTGTCTACAAACATTATATAGAGTGTTGACTTTTAATCTCATTAATTATACTTGGTAAATATTAGTTTAACACTAAGGGTGGCCTGTAGAGTAGGTATATCATAGACTTTGGTGATTAAAACTCTAGACTAAATATAATTAATCAGTATACTTTAATTAGAGGTAGGACAAATTAATTTCCATCTATAGTTACACAGTATACATTATATACAATCTAGTCCACTTATAATGAAATTGGTTATATACTGAAAAATCAGTTTTATTAACAGATTATTTATCTACATCAACCTCCTTGACTGATTGAGTATATACATTGTATCAGATCTGGTTATTTTAAAATTTTGGTTGCAATGAAAAGATTTCATGTCTGCATAAAATTTCAGTAAAATTTGACTAGACTTGTTAAAAGAAAGTTTAAACAGTATCGTGGTCAACAATTCTGCTCTAATCAACAAAACGGAAAATCACATCTCATCTCAAATCATTGAACATATAAAAGACCAAGACATATATATATATGAGGTTGGAAATCCAGGTTCTAGCTTGGGACAGTCACAAAAATGGGGTTGGTTGTAGCTGTGAGTGGTAAAACAAATAAAATTGATCCTTTTCTGAATATTGGCCTTCTCAGGTGTACTTGGACATTATGTTAGTTTTTAGAATAGTATAGGGGAAAGGAGGGAATTGGATTTAGCAAATCCTGATGGAATATAGTCCCATTTAGCATTTCCTGAATTATGATATATATTTTGATCAGGAAATACTGAATCCTTGCGAAATAAAATGCTCAATCCCATCCTCCCCAAAAAGATCCTTCCACCCCTCATTGTAGCCATATGGTTTATTAAAGTCTTGTTGTCTAGACAAAAGGATCATCCTTTCTTTTCATAAATATTTATAGGGATTTGATAGCTCGAAATAGACATTTCAAAGTGGTGTTACTCTGTGTTGCATGAAAGAATTTTCTGCTTGAATTGCAAACACAGACTTTAAACCATCCACAATGCAGGAATGTTCATTCAGCCTAAAGGACATAACATGTAATTGAATATGTTCAGTTGTAACATTGTTATATAATGAAAGGGATTATCATCTATATTTTCAATTTATTTCAATTCATTTCAATACAGGAAAATAATTGTTACATTGTCTTCATTTCAGGACAAGATTGTGAACTCAGTCCATGGTCAGAATGGTCAAAATGCCAGAGTGATTGCGGTAAAGGTGTACAGAAACGAAAACGTCATGTTGTTGTGTCTTCAGCGCACGGTGGCAAACCATGTGGGCATCAACGACAGAAGCGTGTATGTTATGTAGAAGACTGTTACAATATTCAGAGTGTAGAATACTCAGCAAGAGAACTGAAAGGTTTGTGTTCCATTATCTGTTTATTTGTTGTATATATAATTAGGCCAACCAAATAAAAAAACGTTTCCAACAACAACTGAAGGCCTATATTAGTTGCACAAATATGAACATGAAAATTCTTGTTAAGGAACACTTGTATTTGAATTTAACAATATTTTCAGTATCTATGTAAATTTGTATTGCATCTTTATATGTGAGGATATATTTATATACATGTACATATGTACATTGTACACAGAAAATTATACAGAGAAATATATATGATATGGCCTAATATTATTATATAATGTATACTATATATATAATGGTTTATTTAGCACATTCATAGGATTGTTGATCTGAGGGAAATATGTGTGTGTACACACATGCACATGCATTCTATATCTGATCTCAATATGCAATTTGAAAACAAGTAATACAATAGATGTATTATATATTGAATGTGTTACACATTCACACTATTGCCTTAGGAGTAAAGAAACAGTGAACTCTATCTAAACTAAAGCTGAATAATATGGAATCCTGTGTAGACGAAACTGAAAAAATGTCATTGTAGGAAACTGGCTAATTTAACCTGTTTAACTGTTTATTCCAAACACAAAACTAGTCCCAAGGATGTTCGGTTTAGACAAGGTTTACTGTCTTTTTAACCATCCAAGGGAACCATGAAAAAATTGTCACAGACTATAAGAAAGAGGGTCACTATCAAGCAATATCCTGCAAGGAGTAATGAAGGTAGCTAGTGGTCACAGGAGACAAGTTTCTGATTATAAATGGAAGTGCACATGGTCAATAACATTTCTGAATGTTTACAAAATGAAAGATATGAAAGAAAATTTAAGAATATTTTGACTTAGAAAATAAAATACGTCAATTTAAGAATATTTTGACATAGAAAATAAAATATGGTCAATTTAAGAATATTTTGACTTAGAAAATAAAATACGTCAGTTGTACAAACTAAAACGTAGATACCTAAATGTTGTAATATAGCTGAAGTTATGTTAGTCGAATACAAAATGACGTAGATTGTTAAAGGAATGAGGTAAAGCTGTTACATGAATGAGGTAAAGCAATTCTCTACTAATTATGTATTTACAAATATGTTTCTCATTTGGCACCTTTTTTTTTCTTGATTTTGATGTAAGAGTAATTTAACAGAGTTATTGACATCATTCTCTCCTTTGATGAAAAAAATACCACGTTTTTTTTCTTGTGTTTTCTCAATAAAATAAGCATTTAGATTCTGATGCAAAGATGTAGTAAATCTGAGAGTAGCAGAGAAAATTATAAGATCTGACATATCATGAATATATCATCTGTAGGAAAACTTGTTAATTACTGGTGAAAAGGGGGCATGGGTTGTTACAAGTGTTTTGGTAATTAGTTCATTGACTTTCCTTCCAATTAAACATTCTTTTATTAGTTTAGGTGGTTAGTTGTTCCATTTGCTTATTATTCGGTGAAGTGCATATGTTTACGCAAGACTTGTTGTTTGGTTTTTGTTAGAATTTCCCCATCATTTAAATGAATGCTTTTGATAGTTCTGAGTCAAGATTTTAATACCAATAACATGCAGTATTTGATTTGAAAGAACAAACAGCAGAATTTCCTCTATCTTATACACTGAAAACTTAAGCCTCTGACAAATTAGGACAGTAACTGATGCCTGAAGTGCTTCAATATTTGGTAAATGTATAGGCATAAGTAAATTATATGGCCATGGTTTTTGCTGAGTCAGTTCTCAATTGCCTCAGTGGTGTAATTGTAATTGTTACATAAATACGCATTT
The DNA here is from genome assembly GCA_002080005.1 of Gigantidas platifrons. NCBI lineage: Eukaryota > Metazoa > Mollusca > Bivalvia > Mytilida > Modiolidae > Gigantidas > Gigantidas platifrons. The sequence goes on from MJUT01047519.1 coordinate 159,707, forward strand.
TTCCTTTGATGTTTTGATGCAGTAATCAACTTAAAAATGGTGAACTTTTACAATCCATGGTCTAACATGAAGATCTTGATGTTATTCCATGATTTTGGCATCACATGAGAATAATAGTTAAGTTTCTATGGAAGTAGGAGGAGCTTAAGTCATGGTTTAATAGAAAGATCTACATGTTATTCCATGGTTAACGCGGACCTCGACGAAAGCATCAAATATTGATTTCTGTTACAAACCATATATACCATGGATCTTACTCATGAACTTATTTAAACCAACTCGTCCTTCGGATTCGTTGGTTTAAATAAGTTAATTCGTACGATCCATGGTATATATAATACGTGTACTCACCTCAAGTGCAGTTGATCATGAGTATGATCCCTTAGCTCAGGTCAAGCCAAAACTAAGATTTGCAATTGTTGCTTCTCTGTTAAGCCCGCAGCATTAAGAAGTAAAAACAAAGACTTGTTGGCTTGGAATTAATCGTGATAATGTGTCCTAGTAAAGCAACATGTTGTTGACCAGTTGACTTTTGTTTCTATGAGCTAGCATTATAACATGGATGATTTTTTTCAGTTATTTAACTGATTTCAGCTATTTTCCTCTGAAAATTCTTTTCCCGAAAACTGCTGGACACGGTCAGAACAGGTCAAAAATGATCATTTTGAAAGGGTGTGTAGATTGTTTCAGCTGTTTTTAATTGATTTCAGTTCTTTTATTTTCTAACCAGGATCATCCCTGTTATAAAAATCCAACTCTGAATGTTGGTCTAATACAAAACTAATATCACTTCATCAAAATGTAACTTGTTCTTGCCATGACATAGCTGAAAAATTACTCACTGGCCATTAAAAAACAATCAGTCACTCATGGAGTCAATTCTTAAGATTTGTGCTTTATCTACAAACCTCACTGTTAAATACAGTACATGACATTTGTATTCAGCCTACTTTGTCAGATAAATCGGCTGCATATGTGTTTTTCTAGTAATAATTATTCAGTTTTTTTAATATTTTTTTTATTTCAGAATTATTTTGTTTTAATAGTATCTTTAATATTGTTTTCAATTTAAATATGATATCTGTGTTTGCATACCTTTCTGCAGCGATTGTCATCAGAACTAAAAGCATAAAGTATAGCTATGGTAAAATTTGCATATTGTCGATATGTTTCTTTTGATTGAATCCCCATCGGTACCAAAGCGTCAATATTTTCTGAGTAAATATTCCATTCCCCATGTAGAGTTTCTATTTTGAGATATAGAATTGTTTCATATAAAAAAAAAGAGATGAGATTTATTCCTAGGGAATATTGAATTGCCCTAAAGAGGAAAAATCATGTCTGTATTACCATAGACTTAACTGCCAAGGTATTAGCAATGTAGATGATATACTTGGAAATGATCCCATGGCAACAAGATTTCATATTAATTATTTTCTAAATTTTGGGGTTTTTACTGTTTTTCCAGTTCCACACAGATCTTTGTAGGATAAGATTTTGAAGAGTCCCACTAATACATTCTTTGTTAAAAAATTGTGAGTCTCAAACAAATTATGAGTACAGGACTCGCCTAGACAAGTTGCAATTATCATTAGTTCCAAATGAAATACTCCAGCGGGAGGTATTTCTTCAAAACATGCCCATAAATTCCCAATTCCAAATGATGTTTTTATATGTACATACGTGTACATGTAAAAAGATTCTATTAGAAAATTTGACATTCCATCTGAGCCAGGTTTTTAAAAAGTATTATTAGTAAGAAAGGATATTGATGTAAATGAACATGAGACACTATCCAACATTCACCACATTACACTTAAGACACATATTAATGTAAAGACACAACACTTTTATTGCTGTTCTTCATGTCAAAGTCACAGTAGGTTCTTGATCTATACATTGAAATGAAAAGATATAAGGGTAATAGTAAGCAATATAACCAACCACAAAAATGTTGACCACTTCTTTAAGAAACCTCAAACTTCTGAAAGAAGTCAGTTAAGTGTGCAGCAAAATCATAAATTACTTATGATATTACGTAATTAGAAATGGGAAAAGGTACCTGTTTGTATATGTATTGCCATTGGAAATCCAGTTATCAAGATGCTAGAGTAGAGATTCCATCAACCGGTATAACCCAGCCACAATATTGTGCTTGTCCCAAGCCAGGGCCTGGATCTCAAAGATCCTAGGCTATGTTGTGGTTCTTTTTTTTTTTGTGTGTTCAGTCAAGTTAGGGTGAAAGGTGATTGTTCATTTTGTTGATCTTGTTAGAATTGTTAACCATCACCATTTAAACATTCTTTTCATAATTGTATAAAGGCATGATGGCTAATGTCAATGTGAGATGGTTTCTTAATGAACATTGTATAATATGTAAATTTGCCTGTAAGCATTTTATGAAATAATAAGAGTTAATGACTGTGATCTGATGGTGAAAAATTGTATTAAAATTGTCTATGAAATCAAAATAGACTGTCATTTATTGATATTAAAATAACAAACCTTTAGAAGGTTCCTGTCAAAATGTGGTAGAAGTGATTTATGGAAAATAAACACTTACCACAATAGATAATATATTTAGTAGACACTTTACTTTTATGACATGTTAATGATAGTTTTCCAAAAGGAGGCTTAAAATATTTGGTCTCTGTTAATTTTGTATCAGAGTATAATATGTATTGTAGGAAATTGTATTTTAGTCTTTATATCCAAAAGGAACCACCATACATGTAAAAAAAAAGGGTGGTGTCCAAGGAAACAGATTAATACCCTTTTAAGCCAAGATTGTTATTATATTATTTGTTAATATGGCATTTATTATATTTTTGAGGTTAGGTTTCTGTACAATGTTCGGTATGTAATTGACATTTACCAGCTACTTTCAACAGGTGTCTTTTATTCCTGGAGGAAATCAGAATTCCATATGTAGCAACACAGTTGCTTAAGACACTGGCTAAGCTTGGTTTTTCTTCTAAAATTTACACAACTCCAACTCAGGTGTACAAGTTATAATGGGGTAATGTCACAACCATTTGAATTAAAGGCCAAACTGTATTTTGAAGGTGAATAACTGTAGTATAACACTGACTTGATTTCCCCCCCTGAGTTTGGACAGATTTTCTTTCATGCTTTTTGTGTTGTCATTTGTATGAGGCATCTTAGACTTGCTACAAGTCCCTCTCTATACCTGTATATCCATTTAATTTTGTCTATGTAACACAACAGTTGTTTTACTGATAAAATATTACATTGATTGCTGGGGAGAGCAATCAATGTAATATTTTATCAGGTGTTGCCTCTATAATAGCAGTTTTATTAAGTAGACAAAATACAGAAAAAATAAAAGAAAGGAAGGGACTTGTAGCAAGTCTAGAGGCATCTATAATATCAGATATCCAACTGTTGTGATAAAATGCAATAATATTATTTTTAGCTTGTTTATAGACTTGTGTTTTACAGGAACATTGTTTTACTGTTAAAAGAAAATAATGAATTTGATGTTAAAAGAATGTTAAAGTTGATGTGCTTTGTTTTGATTTCTCCCTCATTAGAGCTAACAAGTTCGAGACCTTAATGATTTTTTTTCTGCAATAGCAGTCAAAGCTCTGGGTATATCCAATAACTTCATGATGTGTGGTTATGTTATCTGCCTGTGGCAGAAGTCACCGAACCAATAAATATTGCCAATATTGAAATGTTGCACCAAGTCATCCTTTCAATAAATGTCAATTATGAAAAATAGATGGGGGAAAAAAAAAGTAATTTGTAAAGTTTGTGTACAACACATTAAACTTCCTGACTTTAGTTAGGTATACATGGTGCATGTTAACTCAAGACAAAAAAACTCCAATATATTATAATGCTGTAGATTATTAATTTTGACATGACCTGCACAATTTTTTTTCTGGTCTCATCTTGATGGTAAAAATAAGCTCATTGAACCTTTCAAAATGCAGACATTTTTTGTTGAATGAGTGCATTTTTGGATCTTGTGGTTACAATTTACTTACTGAACTGTACTCTGTAAGGAAAGGTTTGTTTTGGCATCTTTCAGTGCAGTAAACTAATTAATGGAGACCCCCCTTCCTTTTTTCATCTTTAATTGTAGGTGAACAAAGCTCTATCTTTATTTTGTTATATAAATAGGAAAATTAAATTCCTTTTCAAATCATAATTTGTTTGAGGGGACATTGGAGACAAGCTATGGTGGCTATTTATCACACAAAAGATCCATATATTTAAAGAAATTGCGGTCAACCACAAAAGCTACGAAAACTGGTACAGTCGGTTAATTTACCTTAATCAGGTCACTGAAGCTTCAATAAATAAACAAAGTAAGTAACACTTTAAACAAATAAGATTGAATTTAATTGAACTAAAGATGTCATAATTTAATACATAAGGAAAAATAGGGATTGTTATAATTGTCACACACTCAAAGAGGATCTTCTTTCTCTTAAGTTGTGGTTTTTGGTGTCACCAGGTTCAATTTACCTGCTAGATAAGGTGATTTATAATATAGATCAAGCGTAAAACTTTACACATAATACATCATAATGGGTTTCTTTTTGTATATATACTGGTATATGGAGGATTTAAGTTGGTTAAATTTCCCCTGTCAGCCAACATTTTAGCCACTGAGTAAAGCTGTGACAATATGATTTAATCTCTAAAACCAAAACTCTTTTAACTTTTTATCTATTGAATTTCATTAATATAATTAAGAACTGAAAAAATGGGGAAGGAAAGTGCAGCACATATGTCAATTGCCAGACAAAAGATGTATCGTAAGCAGAGATGAAAGTTTTCCTCTGATCAGCTGATTTTCTCTTTTTTCAACAAAATATTTGGTAATAAAATGTTTCATACTTGGTCCAAACAGCAAGAAAATAAGGGTATTTGGGCACTATATAGGGGGTTTACTCTTTATTTCATCAGAGAACACTTTCTCCTCTGTTTAAGAAAACAGTTAAGACGAGGACATCCGTCCTCCGCTCCACTCTGAAACTGATCAACTAGTATATACTGTGTATAGCTAACTTAAGTTCAAACAGAAAATTATAAACCAACATATACAGTGATCATACAACTGAGTAGTTTGATCTACCTAATGCAATTGATGCCTACATCGTAGGGGTGTAACGATACACTTTTTCCACAAATGATACATATTGCGATATTTGATATGTATTACGATACGTATCACGATACGTTTTATAGGAAACTGTAACTATTCCTTCACTTGACATGTTTTTTTTATATGAGGTCGCTTACGTACTAGCAGAAATTTGATTAATTAATTTTAAAAGCGTAAATTAATCGATTCACTTTTCTCAAAATATTAATTAAATGATCACCAAAAGAAGAAAACGGAAGTTCAACACTACTTTTTTGCAAAAAAGAGCATCATATCGTTTGTATCGTAAGCGGCCTCCACGTATCGTGAACCGAACCGTCCCCAAAACAGAGATGCCAACATCTCCGATTTCGGCGGAGTTCTCCGATTTTTGCCCCTAAAATCCGCTCTTCGATTTTAGTAGTTCTTTTCTCCGACTAGTTGCAAAATCCGGTTTTTTATTCGTGTTCACTTCGTGTTTGTTTTAATCGGTTTCGCAAATGTTTTTCAGTCGTATCGTAAAGCGTTCTAGTGATATCGAAGTATAGCATGTGTTTTGATCAATATGGCGGCTTCACCGCCGATGTCTCCTGTCAAGAAAAAGAGAAAAATAGAACATAAACAGAAGTTTCTCAATGAATATAAACAATTGTTTCCTTGCTTCAACAATTCTAAGTGTGGTGATTCTTTTGCATGGTGTAGTATTTGTGCTGTAGATATATCGGTAGCTCATGGAAGGAAAGGAGATTTGAGCATGTGAAGTCGAACAAGCATTTGGAACTGGCAAAAATTGCCAAAACACATCGTAAGATGACGAATACCTTTACCCCCATGAATAATCTGAATGTAATAAAGGCGGAAGTAACATTTACAAACTTTCTGGTAAGAAGGTAATGATTAACCTTAAGAAATGTCCCCTGACAGTTTATCCAACAAATATTTCAGTAAACAAATTGAGCAGTTTGAAGCATCAAATCATGTCTATGGAGATGTCCAGAATGCAGGATTTTACACCATTTACCCCAGAGCTTCTGGGGACCTTAAGCGGTCCCCAGACCCCCGGCCGCATGTGTCGAAGTCGCTTTGCGACTTCACTTACTCCTCCAGGGCTTCATTCAGGGTTGGCATCTCTGCCAAAATAATCACAATTTCGGTACATACGGTGAATCGTTTCACCCTTACTACATCATCACCAAAGTTTGTGAGTTCAATTCTCGTCCATGGGATTGTAATCGATTAGAAAATTGTTGATGGCATTCAGTGCTTTAAAGGACAATACCGGTAGTAGAAAAATCATCAACAGAAAAATAACAATCTCTGGATCCTAACAAAGGACTATAAATAACAATTCCCAGTATCATTCCACCAATCAAACAGGTCCCTGTGGAACCCTTTTCATTCTGTTATGTTTTTTTGTGTGTGTTTCTTTCATTAAAATAATTATAGTCCATAATTATATTATTTGAAAGAAGCTGTGGAAGTTTCATTAAGAATTTATTGAACTATCATCTAATTAACACTTTGATATTTCTATGGCAAACACGTAATTGAAGTTTTTGATGCACGATCGGCTTAATTCAGTGTTATAATTTATTGAAAAAATAAATAAATTAGGAAGAAAGGACATTCTGTGCTATTTATACTACAAACAATATTAGTTTTTGACGAGGAATTCTTTTTAATTGTAAATAATAATAAAAACTTTTTTTTCTTTCAAATGTTGACGGAACTTTCGTGCATTGAACGTTTTTGGTAATATCTAATATGGTTATTATCCCAGAAGCCAGGCTATATTTGGTTATAGATTAAATCAATGTTGATCATGTTATTAGCCAGTTCTGTAATAATGTGAAATCTCATTACATAAAGACTAACTTAATAAGGAGCTTTAATAATGTGACTTAATGACAGTGTTGTAAACTTATTACATTTTATACTATCAGGCCAGGTATATCAAACATTGGATTTATTCAATAAAGCCAAGGGCGATATTTTTGTGGTATATTGACTTGGTTTACATAATTTAAAAGAAAAGGATCCTTATGAAGAATTTATTGGAACAAAGAAATGTCGGTCTTCTTTTCACAATGATTTGTTTTGTTTTTGACTCGTTAGGACAAGTTAAATGAAATTTTAACTTGTCGATCACAAATAATGCTTGACCAGCCAATAAAAACCAACAATTTTTTTAATTTCTTTCTTACCCTTGGACAGGCCGTTTTACTTTTTGCATTATACGAATCCTATTCAGAATGCTTAAGGGACAAGTCGGTGAAGTCTTTATGTAGACTAGAGCCCTGTGTATTTGTTTGTGCACTCTTTCATGAATATTTTTGTTAAATATAAATTAATCTCCCTGTTCTAACATGATATAAACTAAGTTTACTTTTATTTTATTTGTATAAAGTGGGATGTAAACTAATAACTGAAAAATAAAACCAACAGAATTGATTGTAAAACAAATTAAATATTTTCGCTTTTTTAATCAGCTTTATTTAACATGGCAACTTATTTTAGTGTTGAATTTTCTAATTGGATTACTTCACAAGGCAAGCTATAGTTGAAAAACAATGTTAATTCTGTTTAAAAAAAAAGAACCTCACATTTAAATTAAAAGCTAATAGACATTTCAATCTCTAGTCAGATTAATACTGTAAAGTGTAAATTTTATGTGTCAGATTAGTTCTGTAAAGTGTAGATTTTATATGTCATTCTGGCTGGTATTAGAATATCAGATGTTATCAGGGTGAAGTGTAGATCTAATGATCCGTAAATACATCTGTTTATTAAGATACAATCATAGCTTTATTTTTTTTACCAGAAAATGTAGCCATTTACCACTTAATGAGTACTGCAAGTCAAAATAATAGCCATCATTTTATGCAGCCAGTTATTCCCATTGTTAAATGAAGCAAAACAAACAGCTGCAATAAACAAGAACTGACAAAAAACAAGTGTTTTTATGCTTGTTGTGGGTAACAATTTATGAAGGCTTACAAGGACTTAAAAATCTGAAATAATGTGACTAGAATGTCTGGAGAGTAAATTAGAGGGATATAAATGTATCAATATATTTATAACTTTTTTCATTTTTTCTGTAAAACACCATAATGGCTTACTTTAGTGTTCAATTGCTGTGCATTTATTCTGCTATATCATGCCAAGAACAAGTTATATTTTTGATGATATTATATCTGTCATTTTTGTACTAGACCAACTTGCTGAGTAAAGTGAAATTTGTAGACTTCCTAAACATTTTAAATAGTTGAACATACTAGAAGTTAAAGAAAAATAAAACAAAAGCAAAATAAATGTATAATGGGAGGAGTGCAATTGAAAAAAGAAGCATCTTAAATGAAATGATGAGTGTCACTTATGAACTTGTGTACAGCTTGAAATATTTCTGTATTTAGATCATATGGAAATGATCTATTTCCATGTACCGATAATAATAAATCTACATTTGTATATTAAGGCCATGCAAAATTAATTACTTGGTTCTCGGGCCCTTTTTTGTCAAAATTGATGAGGGAGGGCGGCATATTTTTTTTTAGCATTTTACTGCTGTAAAAAGTGATGAGGGAGGCATTTTTTCTTCTTCTTTTTTTGGTGAAAAATATGGCAATGTATAAATCTTTTCATTACTTTATTGAAAATTTCAATTTTATTTCTTCCGATGGTGGCAGAAACATCACAAGTGGTTAATTTTTATGGAAACGTCCAATCCGCTGGTCCCAACGTACCATTTTTTATCTCCGTAAACAATTCCAATAAGGTACAAGCTTCAGAGAAGCCCCCTATTATGTTCCCTGGTAAAACTGGCAAACATTTGTGCCGAATTTGCACAGAAACGATTGACATTTTGTCTAAATGTCAAACGGAAACACGTTTTTTATTTATACATTGTCATAACGATGTTTTAAATCTCATTTAAGCATGATGCGTTTTAAAGCGTTTCACCGACCACGCGATATAAGAGAAAAAACGGATGCGGTTGTTTTTTCCGTACGGACAGCGCTACCGCATTAAAAAAAAAATTTAAACTATTTTTGCAATAAAATCGGTAATGCGGCGACGAATTTCCACATGCGGGCAGGCCTGAGAACCAAGAAATTAACTTTTTATGGCCTAATGTCAACATTATTACTTTTTTGGTATTAATGTCTGTATGGAATCAAAATAAGATCAGTCTTAAGTTATTAAATTTAGGACAGATAAGCAAATAATGGTTGTTATCTTCTAATGGACTACTACAGTTTGGACAGTCAGTATTATCAGATAAAAAATCATTAAATAAATGTGCCTTCAGGTTACTGACCTCATTTCTTAATTGATAATGCATTATGTTTAACTTCCTTATTCCAAAATTATAAAGTGCAATGGTGTCACAAGTCTTATAGAAGTGTGTCAATCTATTTTTAAAGATATTTAAACTTGGAGATTCAGTAATAGTTAGGGGCAAAATATTCCATAGTCTTATAGTGAAAGGGATAAAGCTGTCATAAAAAGAACTTGTTCTGGAAAACGGTGGATGGAATGTATTATTTTCATTTCTTAAGTTATATCCTGATTGTCTGGGTAGATATGGTTGAACCAACTCGTAAAGGTATGCAGGTGTTAACCCATTTAGTATTTTATAAAATAATGTTAGTTTGTGTTTATTCCGTCTATTTTCTAGTGTTTCCCACCCCAAATCATGGTATGTTTTTGTCTAGAGGAATTACATCGAAGACCAGTTATAATTCGACCCACTTCTATTCGTACACTTTCCAATAAATCGGATTCCTTTTTAGTGCAGTTACCGGCATACTACATCACCATATTCTAAAACGGGCCTAATAAATGTAAAATATATATGTATAGGGGAATATCTATCTAATAAATGTTTAACTTGTCTAAGTAAAAATAAACGAGAGCATGTTTTTATATAAATATCATCTATATGTTTTTTCCATGTAGCTGTTGATTGAAATAGATTCCAAGATGACAGTGATTATCTATTTCATCAATTTCATCTCCATGAAGTCCAAAATACCTATAGTTTTGATTTTGAGAATTAAATTGAACTGCCCATTTCTTAGCTCAATCGGAAATAACAACCAAGTGTTCAGTCAGAGAGGTTGCTACTGCAGCATGATCTGGTAGATGTGGATAACCTTTGCATTTTCATGGCAAAATAAATAAAGACATTTGTTACTTCCTAAATTTAGCTGACTTTTTTGGAATGCAAATGGAAAACAGAAGAGTTTGAAGATACCAAAGGGGTAATCAGAATCCCTATATTGAAGAGGAACAAAACTATAACCTTGTAGTATATGCATTGCTTGATTAATTTGTTGTTTAGAATCAAGTGAGCAGTATTTAAACTATTTTCGTGCAGTGAACAAGAATGCAATTTAAAAAAACAACAACAATATACATCATGAAAAGGTAAAAAAAAAAAAAAGCCATAGGACCAAAAGAAGGATGTTTTGAAATCTTAACTTTCAAACATGGAATATGGCCTTTTTGCCATAAAACTTTTCAAATATTCTTTTGTACTCATATTCCAGTCACAGCCAAAATAAAGAGCTATGACAGGCCTCAAAGTGGGATTTTAGCTGGCCACCAATTCCAAAAATCTGGTGGCCAAACTCAAAGCTCCAGTCACAACCAAAATAAAGAGCTCTGATTGGACAATTTTGTAGTACAGAGTTTAAAACTCATACTCAAAAGTTTTATGATGTTAAGATGTGGAAGATTAGTTTCCATCTGGTCAAAGATGAGAACTGAATATGATGTACAGCTCAGATAGTAGCAATTCCTTAAGCTTAATTCTTAATGCCATTGGTCTTTTCTCATCTACTTTGAGATGTGACCATTACCTAAGGCCATTAGATAACCATAAATTATATAATATCTGTCTTTTGTCGGATGCGAAAATAAGATTAAAATAAGAATACTGTTTAGAATTTGAACACAATGGGAGAGCCCCCTTTATTATCATGTCTTGATAGACAGATTATGCATAGAATACCACTGGATAAGATAAAAATATTTGTTTAGTTAGTTTAAGAATAATATTTCAAAATTTAATTGAAATATTTCACATGCCATTGATTTTGATTTTTGTTGATATAGCATATTTGAAATAAAATTTGAAAGTTCTAGCAATTTATGAACCATAATTTATAATTAAATTGTATGCATTGACTTGATTTAGGTATGTGGCCCCTCTAAATTTTGGTTTAAAATTTCAAATCCCATTTTCTTTCAGTCGATAAAATGGAGACAAATAAAAAAGGCCTGCAACAAATTAATTCATGGAGTATCCTGTCAGAAAAGAGTTCTTAAAAAATAAATGTTTGAAATTATTGGTTTTGTAGTAAATTGTAGTTGCCTATTAATAAGATTTTTAATGGAAAAGTCAATACCTAGATCAAACTTGTTTTTTATAACTCCTCTCATTCAATGGCTTCTTCAACTAATTTCTGTAAGAGATGAAAATCTATTTAATGTAAAAATGTATTAAATTAAAGTGAAGAGAATTGTTATATGCTATGAATCACACAAAATCTGTTCTAGTCGACAGAATAATTGATCTGAAAATCGGTCAACTTGGTGATATTATTGGCTCAGTATATTAGCTGGGTTGAAGTACAATGATAATATATCCAGTTAGTCTGTCAGAGTAGTCAGAAATTTGTTTTAATGTTCGGCAGCATGCATAAAAAATATTTTTTCTACTTAAAAACATGCTTTGTAAAATTCCTATATTTATTTTAACCAACTTGCATTCAGAAAATTAATATTGTTCTGCTTGTATGCTTGGACATTATTTTTTTTACAAATAAATGATAATGAAGGGGCAAAAACTGGGGTGACATGGAGAGGGAGCACTCAAAAGTCTGTAGTTCAATTCATGACATCTACTGATCTAGAGGAAAATGATTATGTACTTCTTTATGAAATGAAAATTAAAAACCAACAAAAACTACTTATAAATATAAGACAATCATGAACATTTTTAAAATTTGCAATATTAAAATTTAAATTATGTTATCTTTTAAAACAAAAATGACTCATGCTGCTTTCAGAATGATGAGCATTTTAAATTGGAATATAATTTTGTATTGATCTTTCTTTTTCTCCTTAGAGAAAAGTACATGATGTAATTTTATGTCAAATGGGACTGATTTCTGTATTGACTTTTACAGTTACAAAAGAATTTGTGATTCTCTCATATACATTGAATTTTGTAATATGAAATCTCTATGATCTTGGAAATTTACTACATGAAAGATGAAAGGGATATCAAATATAGTAAACGGTGTGCTCTTTGTCAAGTGGAGCAGACATTTTTTTAATGCAAGAATCGTTAGGTTCCGGTGCTGCTCATTTTAATTGTACCACAGTATTGATTCGGTGTTCCCAAGAATTCATGCAAAACAATTGAGATTACTATATGTATATAGTTTTTGTTTTTCATGGATCTTTTTATATGTTTTTTTAATTTTTATTTTTTTAAGGGATTTAGTAATTCCTAAGGAATTTTGTCAAGGAGACCNCCCCCCCCCCCCCCCCTTTTCTTCCCATTTCTCATTCAACACAAAATACAACAAAACTTTCTTTTCCATTAATTGAAGCAAATCTGAAATATTAAAAAAAGAAATAGATAAAAAGTATGCTTAGAAACCAGAAGTCAGGAATTTCAATTTTTCTTAGGAAAATAAGCCTTAGACTTGTACAATACATGAGGTTATGTAATACATTGTACCAAAATGAAACCTGGAAGAAAATTAAACTTATCAAAAGAAATTTGCTTGACTGGGATGTTAAGATCTAACATGATGGGTGAGTTCAGACTCTATAATTATTGTAATTTCCTCAGCCTTGTGATGCACTTCTGTATTCTTCAAGAGGTTGTATATAGAATATCTGAGGGCACTGATTCAATTATTTCTGAGTCATGCAGTTGAACATAGATTTACATGAATGCATTGGAGAATTTACCAGTAATTTGTACAGATTAATATTATGTACCTTTGAGACTTTCCCAGTGATTTGTGCATATTAATCAAAATACCTTTGAGCATCTCCCTGTGATTTATAACAGAGTATCATTTGTCAGGATGGACAACCCCGGCCATTCTTAATAATGATGAATTGTTTAATAATACAACCTGTTGGTCATTAGTTACAGTATATTACGTCTAATTAGCTGGACAATTATGGGTGATGTGTATTTGATTTACATAGGGAATACACTAGCTAATCACCCTTAATTCAATCAAAGAAATTTAAGACCATAACTGTAAATTGCTCTTAGTAGTTACATGGGTTGACAGATGGAGTAATCGAGTCAATATTTTCTGTTAAAGAGCTCCACTAATCTTAAATTGCTAGGATTACAAATGACATCCCTGGTCATGGTCAATTTCTGAAGCTACTCTGTTAGTTGTTGTTGTACACTGGAGTTTATATTCAGACACAACCATCTTTAAAAATGCAGGGCTAATTGTATGTGTCATAAATATTTTTAACCATGGTGTATTAGTATACATGCTTATCTGAGTGCAGTAGAGCTGATCATTTTGGTTCGAACTCTGATCGTGTGTCAAGCCAAAGACTCAAACATTAGTATTTGCTGCCTCGGAGCTAAGCATGCAGCATTAATGAGTAAGAACAAAGACTCAAACATTAGTATTTGCTGCCTCGGAGCTAAGCATGCAGCATTAATGAGTAAGAGCAAAGACTCAAACATTAGTATTTGCTGCCTCGGAGCTAAGCATGCAGCATTAATGAGTAAGAGCAAAGACTCAGAATCAGGGTAATGTCATGTGTCAGAGGTGGAGCAACATGTCTATTTGCTGTTACTTGTTTCGGTGAGCTAGCACAATAGAAATCCAACTACCAAGCATGTTGGTATCTAGTACAAAGAAAAACCGACATCATCATCTTCTCAATAATTAATTAATGCAACTTGTTCTCGCCACGATATAGCTGAAAAATTATTCACTTGTCTTTAAACAACAATCACTTACTTACTGATAAATCTTTTAACAGCCTTTCTTGAAAGCTAAGACTAATGTTTGGTGTGGTCACTTTATAGAGGATCCTGGTATAACATGAGCTCAACATAGATTATATTGCAAAAATTCAAACTAAAATGGAGGGGGTGATGGTGTTTAACACCACTTTCAACAATTTTTCAGTTATATCGTGGCGGTCAGTTTTACTGGTGGAGGAAACTGGAGAAAACCACTGACCTGCCGCAAGTCACTGACAAACTTTATCACATAATGTTATATCGAGTACAAATGTACACCTCACCATTAGTGGGAACTCACAACTTAGTGATAGGCACTGATTGTATAGGTAGTTGTAAACCCAACTACATACAGTCACGACCATGACATCCCCCCCCTGAAAATGAAGAACAATAATTAGCTTACTCTCCATATATTTCAGTCAAAGATGAATTATTATGTGTCATATTAATTTTATATACCAGTACATGTATGTGATAGATAATCAGAAAATAAATTGAAAAAACTTTCAGAGCTTGAACCTCCATTAAAAGTTGAAACACGTGAGTAATTTGCACAACCCAGTATAACATGCTGTAGATGATAAAACATGTGGTCAGACACAAAACTTAACAAATTCCTAGCGCTATATAATGTAAACATTGTTAGTGTACTCATTTACTTATTTACTTAACTTTAGTCTTCTATATAAGTACAGTATATAAATAAAATTAGATGAAATGGATGAGAAATTATCATCTTGTACATTTTAAATTTGCTTTTTTTTTTCTTTTTCTTTTTTTTTCTTTTTCTTTTTTTTGCTTTCTTAAAAGTGCTGACTCGGCAATTATTTATAATCTGGGTCAGTGAAAATTTGGCAAAATCTGATTGCAAGATGTCAGTGCCACTCTACAAAACATAATATTTTAACTTCACGCTCAATTAGTTGTAACCATTGAATGAAAAGTGAGCTGGACTTCCTGGATACCCCTGCAATGTGTATGAATTTTAAATATTTTCCTTGTTACTTATTCAGCCCTTACCTTATTTCATTCATAATTATTTTTCACTAGCATTAGATATAATAAAATATACAATGAGCCAAAAATATACAGGTACGTGCCAACTTGTGATCAACTTAAATAGCGAAGCTTTAATAGAATAGATAGTACTATATACATTAATGTACAGGGTAAGTAATGTCTTATTGTAGTATACACTCCAAGCCATGTGTTTATAATTAGGTAAAACAGGAATCTGACAAGTTTCTTATTGTATAGAGATGGGGTGTATTGGATATATTTACTGATGTAATATACATAATAACATTGTACCAAGTTCTGTATTTAAATACACAAATTGGAGTTTTTTCTCTCTAAATTTTTGACTTTGGGAGATATCTAGTGGACAGTTTGTATCAGAAAGGGTACATTTTATCTCCAAATTTTCACAATGGGGAGTTTAAACTTTTAATACAGTGACAATTATTATAGTTTTTAAGTTTTATACAGGTGCGTGTTTGTATGTATGTCCCTTTGTCTTTCCATACAATTAAGTTCCTTTTAAGCAAATCATTTGAAATTTATACACAAGTTCAGGGACTATTTAAGGAAGACCAAGTTGGATTTCAGACCTTTTCCATTTTAGAGTTATGCCCCTGTTTACTTTAGCTGGAAGCGGGGGGTATCCATGTCCTATGGCCCCATTCTTCTTTTTTTAGGGGGAGTCGCATTAATTATCCCCTCGCCAACGAAGTTGCGAAGGGATATAGTAATGATACCGTCCTTCCATAACATCTTTGTGAACACACTAGAATCAACATCCTTCAATGGATTTTGACCAATCTTGGTATATACTTAGTCCTTAAAAGAATCTGGAACCCTATTGATTTTCAAGGTCATAGGTCAAAGGTAAAGGTCACCGGGTCAAATTTTTACCGCGTAACATCCTTGTGAACACGATAGAATCAACATTCTTCAATGGATTTTGACCAAACTTGGTACATGCTTAGTCCTTAAGAGAATCTGGAACCCTATTGAATTTTAAGGTCAAAGGTCAAGGTCACCGGGTCAAATTTTTAGGCGAGGGGATATGCCACACTTTGCGTTGCCGTTGTTGAAGCTTAATTCTCACTAGGAATACAGGAAAACAGGAAAAAATATTCATAAGTACAAATGTTTCTATATTATAAACTTTTAAGCAGTATAAACTTCCAGTCTGCATTAGGGGTCGTCGTGGTCGTGATTGCATGGTAGTTTGATTTATAACTAGTACCTGTGCAATCAGTGCCTATCACCACTAATGTTATGAGTTCTAACCCCACTTAGGAGAGGTGTACTCAATACAACATTATGTGATAAAGTTTGTCAGTGACAATAAGCTATGGTTTTCTCCGGGTGCTCTGGTTTCCTCCACCAATAAAACTGACTGCCATGAGATATAATTGAAATATTGGTGAAAGTGGCATTAAGCACCATAAAACCTAAACCTAGGCCTAAATCAATATTATAAACTTTTAAACAATATATCGACCTTCCTGCCTACATTATGCACAAAGCTAAAGCCTAGAACTGACTACCCTAATGTTAAATTAAGTACTATATGAATTATTGTGTTAAACCCCTTTCAGGTCAGAATATGTTATTAGATTGACACATATAAATTATCACTTTGATATATCACATAAGCCCAGGGTCTTGTTTAAACATTTTTCTTTTTACAAAAGTAGATAAGATTAATAAATCACAGGTGGTTTGTCAACTTATAGGTTAAAACACATCTTGTCATTCCCCCAATATCTGTACCATTTATAGTAAGACAATACACTACCCAGGTGAAGGGGTGTAATTTGTCTTTATACAATAAATACTTATAGTAGAAGATTTCTTTTTAATTTCCTTTACTTTGAATAGTGCAGTTTTTATATAATGCATATATTGTGTGCAAATTGTGGACACTTTGACACTTTTGGGTGATTTAGGAGGGTAGTGTTAGGGACATCATTGATATGTCAAAGTCATTTGCATTCATGCAGATTTCTTTTAATTGCGTCAATTTCAAAGAAGAAATACATTTTGTTGATAAAGCTCACTGATATGATTTACGAAATATAAAAAAAAACAGATATGGTTGACATGGGCCATATTTGATACATTTTACCACAGTATGTTTAAAAAGAAATCAGAAAATCTTGAACCTCAACAAGACTGATTGTTGTGGATATCATTGTGAGTAAATGATCCTGAAAATCATTTAAATACTTTTTACATGCTACCATTTTGGTGTAATTTTTATGTATGTTAAGTTTTATTTTCTGTGTGTAAGAAAAAACTTCAATAAAGGGCTTCTTCTCCATATGATACTTTAATTTTGTGAGAAGGTGGGATGGAATGGATTTGTAGATAGTTCTGCTCGAAACTGATGCAACAAATTTTAATATTTTTGTCCAGATATTTTCTGTGGGTTTATAGGTTTAAAGGTTATTGATGTTTATCAGTACCTTCTGCAGTGTATTCCAGCAATATTGTGACTACCACACTTATTAGGGGGAGTACAGTTGGAACAGTTATAGCTAGCTGATCAATGAAACCCCTACCCTTTGGTAGGTGTCTGGGAACCCTTATATTTTGAAGTGGGTAGAAAGACTTTAAAAAAACACAAGAAAAAACAAACCCAATTTTTTCGGCTCAATTTCTTTGCCAACCTGCACCAGAACTTTTGATCGTGTATCCATGAGACATTGTTGGAAATATATCATCTGATTTGTAATAACAAGAAGGACAAAAAAGTCCAAGTCACTTTTGGGGAATATTTCAATATTCATGGATCATATGATTCTGTTGGATGACTTAGAACAATTTGCTTATAGGATAAACCAGAGAGTGGAATGGGTTAATTCTAAATGATATACCTTTAGGAAGATCTCTTATTTTAGAAGCCTTTCCTATGAACACCTGTAAAAGATATATATAGTTGATGGATGATGGCTAATCCATATGTGGGAGGCTTCCTATCATTGTTGATTCATGTTCATCTGTAAAATTGAACCTTATAATTCAGGTTTTTGACCTGACACCCAAGTCCTGGCATGATGTATTGATGTGACCTTCATATTAAAATGACCTTAGATATTTGTTTGTCTCCTTAGCAATAAGCCTCACTGCTATGGTTTAATATATATTTTGTTGCTGGACTATTTCTGAAACATTGCCACACATACAACAAACATTTCTAAAAAAGAAAATTAATGATTTAAGTTTAAATTATTTTGAAAATGGTTTACGGTAACAATTCACCATTTATTTCATTCGACTGATAGTGAGGCAAGCTTACAATTCCACATTTTTAGATTGAAGGAAGGACTTAACCATTTCCTAAGTATCCGATCCTTTTATCAAACAAACACAATTGTGTCATCTCTCTATGTAAAATACTTGCATCACTTTGATTTAAGATCGTTTTATTCTTTCAAAAATATGCAGAATGGAAATAAATTTTGTTATTAGTAATTTATAGGTTTTGTTATGTGTGAATTGAAGATAACATTTGACCATAAAATGAAAAGGATCTAAATATTTTTATTAATGTACTTTTTATTTAACCAAAGGAATATTTTAATAGTTTGCCAGATGCAGGACATAAAATGTTGACATTTTCAACATGTTTTATGATGATTATGCTGTAAATTTGGGATATAATTTGTCTTAAATTATTTTCTAACAGAATTTATCATGTAATAAAACTACTGGAATGAAATATTAAAAGGGAGATAACCTCTGTATGACGTCTTTTTCTTTTTTTTCTTTTTTTTTATTTTTACATGTGACCATCATTTAATATTGATTACAGGTGATCATGTGGACAAAAATAAAAACAAATCTGAAACAATGATATTTTGTCAATACATTCTTCAGATAAACAAAAATTGTACACTTAAATAAGAAATCAGATTCATCTTCAAACACATTTAGACAATTATATCTATATGATATGTTAAACTGGAATTGTTCTCATTTATTTCTAGCTATACCATATTGTAATGTAATTTGTTTAAAAGGAACCACAATTGATGCCCTAATCTTGCCCAGACAAGTCCCAAGGAGGACAAACCTAATAAACATAGCAACCAATTTGTTTACCACCAACAAGTTTAGAGAGTAAATAATGAAGCTCTTCTGACATTTACAATTTACTGATAGTGAAGTGTGAAGTACTAAATTACAGTAAAATAAACCCTCGTGATGTAAGTAAATCATGCAATATCTGTGTAACACCTGGCCACACCTGTGTGTCACTGTTTTTACCTATTAGGTAAGAAATTAACCCTTTGCAAATTTTGGGACGTTTTTACAAATATGAATTTTATAAATATCCTGGTTATGATGAATCTCATCTGCAGTCTAAATTACTTGAATGTTTTAGATAGAAAATAGCATGACATTTGATGCAGATGGAAAGTGAGATTTCCATTTCAAGATTTTTAAAAAACTTTAAAAAAATGGATTTGTGGCATTGGTAATGGTAAAGAAATTGGATTTTTTTGGGTTGATTTTTCAATCTATGAACAAGTTCATTTATATTTTCAATTGATTGATTGATTGGTGTTTAATGCCAATATTAGCAATATTCAGCTATATCATTGTGTTATATTTTCAAGCAGGTATAGCTACATGTATTAGGACAACTGTATATCGGTGCTCAGGGAGAGAGAGAGAGACAGGGGGTTGGGATGTTAACCCTTGCCAAATTGTTTTACAGGGGGTTGGGGCTGTTAGCCCTTGCCAAATTGTTTTCCATGCAAAATTAAAAACAAGTAATTACTGTGGTGGTGTCAACTAAAGAAACAAAAAATGTTTTAAAAATGCATATGGTTATATATTTACACTGTTTCTCAACTGATTGATTTGTTGTCAAGACGATGGAAATGCTATTTGTTAATGTGTGTAATGAGACTCCCTCTCCCCCTATAAATAATCTAGAGTATTTCCCCCTTGAATTAAATTGTTGCTATTGAGCCTTGAGGAAATAATCCTACCACAAACAAATGCTGATCAAAATATTGGTAGTGCTTGTTATTCTGCAGTTGTAAAAAGTACCCAAGGTAGCTAGATAGCTGCGGAAATGTAGCTCTTAGGGTATTTTTTATTCGATGACCGGTCACCAAAAAAAAAAAAAGGACTAATTGGTTATGCAGCTACATAGGTAAGGGTATCATCACTGCTTTATTCCCTAAATTACATTTACTGTTACTTCTTATAGAAAGACAGGGATGAATAAAAGTAAAATAAATAACACCAGAGATCGTACATTCTTTCCTTTATTCTTTATCCACACAAAGATTTTTAGATCATAGTACATACTGGTTAATTGATATACAATCTATGATCTTAAAACGCAACTCTGACTTAGACTTTCAGAAACATCAGTAATGTTCTCTGTGTTATTTGTTGTGGTAACTGTTTCATAGGTTTGGTACGAAGATCCAAAAACATTCAGACTCAATGTGTACCAGTACTTTCAGAAACACCAGTAATTCTCTCTATATTATTTGTTGTTGTAACTGTTTCATAGGTTTGGTACGAAGATCCAAACAGTCAGACTTCAGTGTACTGTGTACCAGTACATTATGTCATAACACTTTGATTCTACAAAATATACCAAGATGAAGGTTCCATATGATAATCAAAAGGAATTTAGCACTTATGATATATGATATATACATTTTTATGCTTAAATTATGAATGGAGCAATACTTAGAAACAATACAAAAAAACATGACATCCAAATAAATTTTAGAAGATAAATTCCCAGAGCAATCCACGAAATACATTGAAAATATTAATCAAACAGTGTGATCAGGTTGGTGGTGTCTGATACTGGCCAGATATTTTACTGAATATTAATGTGTCTATTGCTTGAGTAAATAATATTTATCTTGTTTATTTCTATTTAAAATGATTGATTGTACGCAATACAAGCCTTAAAAATAATGGTTAAAATTGATTAATTAGTTTTCTAACTTTTGAATTTGTAAGGTTGTAACAAAACTAATATTAAGATATCATGTGACTTTATTTGTACATAAAAAATAATAAAAAGGAATTGATGTCCGATGAATATACTGATGAAGTTATACTTGATTAATATATCCAAATAAAGGAACAAACGGTTGGAAATATTTTGCTTTGCGTTCAAATTACGGTATTGCCCTGTCGTCGTACGTTGGAACCGCCACAATATAACTGAAATATAGTTGAAAGTAGTGTTAAACAGCACAAACCATCGTATGTTGGGATAGTTAATTATTTTCATGCGATAACTTTTGTTATTCAACTGATCATCTTGAAATTTTTACACACTTTTCTTATTATTTTTACATAAGGACTCATGGCAATATATAAAGTAAAAGGTTGGGATTTCAAGTGAAGATTGTAACCCACCTGTTTCCAAACAAGATGTTGACACATTTAAAGTTTGGTTTACACAAAATTTTGGTTTATTGAGAGTTCAGAAAAAACTAAAATACAACAATTTTCATTATTTCTTCGTTGCATTTATCACAAACATTCAATGAAAAGATACTGATATTTTGTTATTTTCAATACTTGAAATGAGTTTTAAATAATATTGCACCCAGTGTTGATGATAACCCCATGTAGAAAACTTCATCTGATGAAAAAATTAACTAATTTAAATTTGTTAATTAAATAAACTATGAATTACTAGTATAATTAAAACCTAATTTCTGTCACTGTTAGGTTTCTTTACTCATGGATTATGTTGTTTTGTTGAATAAAAGTCAAGATAAATAATTTAATGTGCCATACTAAGTGAAAGATAGAAAATATCGATGGTGTCTGAATAATATTAGATAATTTAGAATTACCTTCTAATAATCTAGGACTATATCTATATAATAATATATACATAGATATCACTAGAAAAATCCAACAAAGTGTGTTGATCTAGTACAAAGTGGCCACCATCATGATTTCATTGAAATGTCTAACTTGTTTTCCACATGAATGATATAGCTGAAAAATTGCTGACTTGGCATTAAACAACTATCATTCTATCATTCTACAGGAAATGCTTGTACTTCCCAAGTAAAAGAAGAATTGTCAATAATACATCATTTGTACAATACACAGTCTATTACGGTATTACTCATAAGTACTGTAATGCTTCTGCATCATTTCTCTGTTTCCTGATTGGATGGCCCTTACTCAACCCGAAAGCTTAGAGAGACCGGATTTACAACATCCTATGCAATTAGTGCCTTTCACCACTAATGTTGTGAGTGAAAAATCCCACTCAGGCGAGATGTACTTGATACAATATTATGTGATAAAGTTTGTCAAATACTTTTGATAGGTCAGTGGTTTTCTCCGGGTACTCTGGTTTCCTCCACCAATAAAACTGATTGCCACGATATAACTGAAATATTGTTGAAAGTGGCATTAAACACCAATACCCACCACCCACAAATACTATAATGCTTCTGGATGATTTGTACATGTACACGGCCTATTGCGGTATCAGTTATACCTACTGTAATGCTTCTGCATCATGTGTACAATACACAGTCTATTACGGTATCCGTTATAAGTACTATAATGCTTCTGCATTATTTGTACATGTATACAGCCTATTACGGTATCAGTTATACCTACTGTAATGCTTCTGCATCATGTGTATAATACACAGTCTATTATGGTATCAGTTACACCTACTGTAATGCTTCTGGATCATTTGTACATGTACACAGCCTATCATGGTATCAGTTACACCTACTGTAATGCTTCTGCATCATGTGTACAATACACAGTCTATTACGGTATTAGTTACATCTACTGTAATGCTTCTGCATCATTTGTACAATACACAGTCTATTACGGTATCAGTTACACCTACTGTAATAATTCTGCATCATGTGTACAATACACAGTCTATTATGGTATCAGTTACACCTACTGCAATGCTTCTGCATCATGTGTACAATATACAGTCTATTACGGTATCAGTTACACCTACTGTAATAATTCTGCATCATGTGTACAATACACAGTCTATTATGGTATCAGTTACACCTACTGTAATGCTTCTTCATCATGTGTACAATACACAGTCTATTACGGTATTAGTTACATCTACTGTAATGCTTCTTCATCATTTGTACAATACACAGTCTATTACAGTATCAGTTACACCTACTGTAATAATTCTGCATCATGTGTACAATACACAGTCTATTATGGTATCAGTTACACCTACTGTAATGCTTCTGCATCATGTGTACAATATACAGTCTATTACGGTATCAGTTACACCTACTGTAATGCTTCTGCATCATTTGTACAATATAGTCTATTACGGTATCAGTTACACCTACTGTGATGCTTCTGGATCATTTCTCTGTTTCCTGATTGGATGTCCCTTACTTAACTCAAAAGCTTAGACTTTTCTGAAACTTGCATGATCTTTTTTTACACACAAGATTACCAGATGTAATATAAATCGAAACTTAAAACACCCTTCAAAAATTCTTCAATCTGTTTATAATATGAACACAGTTAAGGTAGCACTATACAAAGATTTTTTTCCTCCAATCTTCCATCTGAAAACAGCTGTAACTTTCTTAATATTGCATCAAAATTAACAAATGAGGTACCATTTGAAAGAAGAAAGATATATCTTTCTACTGATTATAATATTATGATTATGCAACAATTACATAATTAATTATTATGCAATTAGTTGCAAAATCTTGATGTGTGCACTTGACCAAAATTAGCTGTTTCATGTTTATTCAAATGGTAAAACTTTTTACAATTTCTTACAGGACAATGCGACAGGGTAGAGTTATATGTCTTACCTGTGGACTGTTGTTTGAGAGTGCTTGAACATCATCTCATCCAAATGCAATTAAAAATTGTTTTCACCACATGATATAGCTGAAAAATTTCTCACTTTGGGTTATGCAACAATCACTCGCTCACTCACTTAATCAAAGCCCTGATAATGCATTCCTGTACAACTCGCATATATTAGCATTACATTATTAAAATCTTCAAGATCATTTCTGAATGGGAACTTGTAATTGTAGTAATATCTGCATTCATTCATTCCTTCATTGATTATTGTGAGAAAATCGGTGCACATAGTGCACTACTGCAAAACAAATAAAAGGTGACCTGTCTACCCCAGTATGGTACGATTTGTCAGTTTGACCCAAATATTCCCCCATTTAAGTACATGTATACAATGTTTTTACCTTATCTTTATCTGTGTTATCAGAGTAATTTATCATACTCTTTAAAAAACCTTTTCTTTCACATGAAAGACATAGATGGGTGAAGGGTCCTACAAATTAGGCAAATTAGGTCTTCTCTTCTTTGTATCTGTTCAGTATGATTGTGACCTTTTAAATCTCTTTTATTTATCTTTTATTCGGGTCCTACCCTATATTCTATTTCCATACCAACTTGTATGTTTCTTTCATTGATAAACAGCCATTCATTATAAGTAATGAGTTGTATATATGTTTATGATATATTATATACATTGTATATATGGTATATATAAGAGCTTTACCTTTGTTGTAAAAGGGAACTTAAAATGATGTATTTTAAATTGTAATAGGTTTCTTTACAAGAGATTTTTCATAGTGGATCAAGTGGTTTGATGAAGTAGATGTCAAATTAACAGAGAACTACTAATTGTCATTGTCTTCTGTCAATGGAGGGGAGAATTGACGATTTGTTTTTATTGATGGAAACATGTTTTTATTTTAATTGCCACCTCACTTGGTAACAGATGTATATATCAGGCCCGTAAACAAGATTTTTCAAGGGGGGTCCGATAGACATGCGATGCCAGATGGTCTTGCAGCCAGAGTTCAAAATATGAACTTTAATAGTTAAAATGGGAGGGAGGGGGGCTCTGTTAAAAGAGTTAGGCTTTAGTCTCCAAATAAGTTTGGTTATCATGAATTAGTTAAAAGTGACGGAAAATGCCAATAAACCAAACTAAACTGAATCGAACCAGATAAACACATGCTTTCTAACCTATGCTGATATGCTGTATTGTGCATACTGATGACATACTGTGGTTTCACTGATTTTTGTGGATTTCCGGAAAATGTGGTGCTTGTTGACTTTTAATTTGGTCGTTTTAATACTTACGAATAACATCTTATATACACCTTTGGTGATGTACCGAATTTTGTTGTTTGAAAGCCACGAAAATTGCAGTCTTCGAAATTAGACTTTCGAATTTACCCGAAAACTTCAAAATTAGAATATTTATATACATTTAAATTCTATTGAAAAAAATTGGCAAGAGTCACTGATCTGAATCAATTTTCAGTGGCCATGGGCCACCGGACCACTGCTAAAGTCGATGACTGAAATTGATATTAAAACGAATAAAAATGAAATCACAGTTACTAAAATATGTGGTGTTTACACCACAATAATATATTCCAATGAATATTTATTATTTTAAAAATATTTTGAAAATATTTTATTTCTTATTTTTCAGAGGTAGGAAGAATATTGCCAGCAGAGTTTGGTATTTACAGAACTAGTGAAGTATACAGCCCTCATAAAGACATCAGAAAGAATTTACCATACTTCCAGGATCTAATGAATGAAGTCCCAACTGTAACAGCGTATGTATTCTTACAATACAGTATTATTGGCATCTAGGCCAATCTTGATGCCTAGTGTATCTTCATAGGATTTCTTCCCAAATAATACAATATTATTGACACAAACCCAGTACTTTGATTAATCTATAAATGAACTTTGTCCAAGACATAAACATACAAATGAGTATCTTAGACAAGTGGTCAGAAAAATAAACTGTTTTCGTTCTAAGAAATACAGATAAAATTACTTAAATTTGCTTAACCAATAGATTCTGTGAGTTTTTCCACAGAGGCAGATACAGCCTTAATGTCATTAAAGGTCGAACTCATACTTCAAAATCTTCCAATCAAAATGTTGTATCTAGTACATACAGTGTTCTGATTGCATGATTTTCGAGAACAAGTATCGTAGGAGTAGGAATGTAGTGCATGAAAGTTTTATGACCCCCCCAAAGCCTGAGGGAAGGTCCAGGGTGTTGAACTCCCTCCTTCCTGACAAATTATTAAATATTACTAGGAAAAATTGAAAAATTATGCAGAAAAATAGCCAGGATATCCCTCTTTAAAAAAAAAAAAAAAAAATCCTTTATCCCTGCCAAACAGTAGGCTAGTCAGATTTGGACTATCAACCTGACTGTCCATGCAGAGCAGTTTAAATGACAACTTGTATGGGACATCTGGTAATTTAATGTACCTCTTTGTGTCAATATCCTCAAAAGAATTCTTCCCCTTGAATTTAACCTCTACAAATTGATTTCTCTTTAAGACCTTCACTATAAACCTAGAGACATTTATTATTGTTAGTTGCAGTATTAATAAAACATTCATTATTTTGGGGGGACAGTGTTGTCTGCCGATGACATTGAACATGACAGCCCAACTAAACACTATCATTACCAACAATAAAGCTGGACAGCGGTCATTTATAGTTACCGCCTTCCAACAATAGGTTTTATTTATCACGTTTGGGTTACAGTTACAGGTCGAAGAATAATTTTATACCAAAAAATAAAATGGGTCTTTTTTCATTGGTAAACAGAATATTCAAGGACAAATAAGAAAATGGAGGCTTTACCTAATGAGATAGCCTGTATTAGAAATTAATATGTATTTACTTTGGACTTGAATTCACTGTCAAATCGTATTGTGAACTCATCTTTACAATTTTGATATTTGAAGTATCAAAAGTGCACCTCTATTTGAACTTAATAGGAGAAGAGAAAAGAAATGTAGGAGAGTGATATTTTGTTGGTCTATTTACTCCTCTGTGCATTCTAATTGAACCCTCTGTTCTCTTGGATACTGGTTAAAATTAACAATTCAGCACCTGTTTATTCAGCTCTCTCTGAAAGATTTTTGGTCACAATTCTCACTGTTGCATTGTCATAAAATAAAAATACCATTTTGGAAAAAAAGGATTGAATTCCTTCTTCCATATATACATATGCAGAATATATTTGTGATATATTTGTTTTACATGTACTTATATTATTTGTAGATGATTTTCTCCAGGTACTCTGGTTTCTTTCATCAATAAAACTGAGCACCATGATATAACTGAAATATTGTTGAAAGTGGCGTTAAACACCATAACCCATGCTTATATTTGTCTGCCTTCTTCTCTTTATTAAACAGACACCCAAATGAGATATTTAATTAAGGCTAAGAAGAAAAAAAGAAAAAAAAAGATCAGCATAAATTTTCTTTGATAGTTTGTCAACCCCTTTAAATATACTTCATTCAGCTGTACAGGGTCTTTTAAATCTTATATAGTTTATCAAAGTTCACATCTTCTGTAAACTGTATTTATCTTTTTAACCTGAAATAAATATTGGAATATATATAATTTTAAAATGCCTGAAATATATTTAATAAGTAGTTCATATTAAGTAGAAAGTTTAAAATGAATGACTGGAGGTATTAAGATGTCTGGTCAAATTTTTCTGCAACTAGGTGATTATGAAAATTTGCCATAAATCAAAATTTTCATAACAGTAAATGTCGCTCATAAAATTTTCAACATCAAAAGTAATATTTTAAATTCATACACACATTGTAATTACATAGTCTAATAGATAAGAAAAAATTTAAAAGAGACAGCATAGATCTTTATGCTTCAAAAAGACCACTGGACCAGGAAATGAAATTCTTTGTGGTCTTTTTATTCTCTTTAAGTGCAGATTAATTATTCACACAAATGATAACAGAAAAGTCATTGTCTTATTAAAAAATGTTTTAATATGGTTGAAAAAGCAGCCACCTTCATGACACATGGTGTCTCTGATCTGCTGGGAATCTGGGTCCTTAGAAGCTTGAAGTCTTCTGAGCGTTTAACCTTAAATAAGAGGTGTAAGGTACCATATGTATCTAGGTGGATGTTATCTCTATAATATAAATATCTATATCAAAGAAATGTATTTCTTTGATTTTCACTATTAAAAGTGATTTACATAAAAAATAGTTTGCTCAAACATATACAATAAATCAAGTCCTTATATGGTGCTGGGACTATTATACTGACATGGTGGTTTAAATTTTTTATGGTTAAAAAATATTTTATTGTAATTTTGTTTCTAAGCTTTTGCTAATTTTATGATAGTTGTCATTTTTTGTCAATTTTATGGGTAAATGTGCATTAAAGTTGTTGATTTCATCAAAAGTAAAAAAAATTTCTCAGTCATGGATAATTTGTTATGTGATTATGTACAGTGGAACCTGTCTAATCCGACACACCAAGGGACCAGGAAAATGTGTCGGATTGTACAGGATGTCGGAATATTCAGGTTTTATTTATGTTAACAGAACTACTTTGGGACCATAAATTTTTGTCGGATGTCACAGGATGTCGGAAAACTCAGGTGCCGGATTGCACAGGTTCCACTGTATATAAAATTGTACTATTATTCTCTTGTTCATAATTTGACTGTGAGAATAATTATGAATATCGGTGTAAATTTTGAAGATAAACATGGTCTCTGTACATATTTTTAACTGCCTTTTCAACGTTTATTTGATAATATATGTCATGGTCGAGATTGTATGATAGTTGGATTTACAACTACCTATACAACTAGTACATATCACCTCTAATGTTGTGATTTCGAATACTGCTCAGACGAGGTGTACTCGATAAATCATTATGTGATAAAGATTGTCAGTGACTTGCAGCAGGTCATTGGTTTTCTCCTGTTTAAAGCTGACCGCCATAATATAACTGAAATATTGTTGAAAGTGGCGTTAAACACCATTACCCTTACCCTTGATAACGTACATTTGTACCTACTACCCAATGATAACGTACATTTGTACCTACTACCCAATGATAACGTACATTTGTACCTACTACCCAATGATAACGTACATTTGTACCTACTACCCAATGATAACGTACATTTGTACCTACTACCCAATGATAACGTACATTTGTACCTACTACCCA
Organism: Gigantidas platifrons; assembly: GCA_002080005.1. Lineage (NCBI taxonomy): Eukaryota > Metazoa > Mollusca > Bivalvia > Mytilida > Modiolidae > Gigantidas > Gigantidas platifrons. Next base: position 188,923 of record MJUT01047519.1, read on the forward strand.
ATGATAACGTACATTTGTACCTACTACCCAATGATAACGTACATTTGTACCTACTACCCAATGATAACGTACATTTACCTACTACCCAATGATAACGTACATTTGTACCTACTACCCAATGATAACGTACATTTGTACCTACTACCCAATGATAACGTACATTTACCTACTACCCAATGATAACGTACATTTGTACCTACCAGTACTACCCAATGATAACGTACATTTGTACCTACTACCCAATGATAACGTACATTTGTACCTACTACCCAATGATAA
>MJUT01047519.1:189397-211088 GCA_002080005.1 Gigantidas platifrons
AACGTACATTTGTACCTACTACCCAATGATAACGTACATTTGTACCTACTACCCAATGATAACGTACATTTGTACCTACTACCCAATGATAACGTACATTTGTACCTACTACCCAATGATAACGTACATTTGTACCTACTACCCAATGCATATTATTGATGGCCTATAGATGTATAGCACATAACACAAAGTGGAATGGTGTGGCTGCAATCATATGGTAGTTTAATTTAAAATCCATGCCAATCGCCAGTTCCTATTATCTGAGTTTCATTCCTGCCCATGTCAAGATGTATTCACTACAAATTTATATGATAAAGTTTTTTCAGTTACTTGCAGCCTGACCAGCACGTGTATGCTGCTGTTATCATAAGATAGTATGAATGAATAGCCACACGAACACATTAAGTGAAGGAAAAAGAAATGAAAACAAATTTAAAAATAAAGAGGAGAGGGTTTGGTTTTATGGTGTTTAACACCACATTCAACAATATTTCAGTTTTATTTTGGCAAAAAGGGGGAGGGGGGTAATCCATGCCACAAGTGCATGTGATTTTCAACAGGTACCACTGTAGATATATACTAAGGTCATATACAACAAACTGTCCATGATATCAACTAAGAGACTACAATGATTGCATATTTTTACTATGATATGGATAACTGTTCGCCAAGTTTGGAAATTCTTAAAAATGTTGAACAGTTTACTTTGATATGGATTATCTCCCTTTAGGATATTTGTTTTCCATTTGGTACACTATCTTATGGATTTTAGCCACCTACTCATGAATCAAAAGCCTAAAAATATTGGTATTTTTTCAAATCAAAGACTGCTTGTGATTCATGGGAATATTTTAACTCTTCTCTTGTGTCAAAAATATGCCATTTAATTTTTACATGTTTTGATTTTGGAATATTTGCATTGATTCTAATAGTGTGTTTTCATGCTGACAGGAAACTTAATAGTTACATAAAAATCTTTGATCGGTGATATACAACAACGTTTGTTCTACCAATCTTTTCTTCAAACAAAACATCATCAGTCAGATTACACAATCTTTTTCCAATCTTAAAAAAATACTGATCAAGTTAAAATTTAAATTAGAAATGATTGTGATGAACTACATCTACAATGTCTTGCAACGGAAGGCAAAGATAAACTTCATCTATGATGCGTTGCGACGGAAGGCAAATTCTTGTCTCCTTGCCATTATTTATTTTATTAATAATTTTACTTTCTATTTTTGAATTGAAATCACAGGATTGAAAAGAATTTTATATCAATAACAAATCATTTATTGTTATCAATAACGCTTTCAAAATTGGTTTCATGCATAATTCAAACGACCAACGATAAGCAATATAAAATTTCACAGTTACGTGATTACAAAGTATTTTGATGCATAGAACATATATTGGTATCGAAATTATGATGTAAATAATGTGAATAATATACGTTTTGTCTGCAAGATCAATAACGAATAAGACTTGATCTAATTTGTAGGTAGTATTTTATCAGAGTGAAGACCCATGTAGTCTATCAACTGTTTCTGAGGGAATTACAAATATTCTATCAAAAGTTTTCTTATCAACTTGTTGATATCGTCTTCAGTAGCTCATGAAGTGAGGGGGAGAGAGTTGATATCGTCTTCAGTAGCTCATGAAGTGAGGGGGAGAGAGTTGATATCGTCTTCAGTGGCTTTAAGCAGTGAGGGGGAGAGAATTTTGTTGTTGTTGAGGTTTTATAGAAACGCATCAGAGAATGAATCCATAGACAGGAATTCAATTAATAAATCATCTAAAAGGGTCCACTTTTTAACGTAACCCTGAATAAACCAAAATCCTGTGTACATAGAAACAAAGCCTATGTACACCAAACCCTAAATACATCAAGACCGTTTATACCGAACCTACAATAATTTAATAAACTGAATCTCTGTCTAGATCAAACCCTTAATATTTTCAAACATTATGAAAAATCGAACCCTGGATAAAACGAACCCCGGCTATGTCAACCGAACCCTGAAGACCTGAATAAACTAAAACCATGCGTAAACAAAGCACTTATTAAACCAAAACCCTGTGGAAAGGTGTTCATATTAGACAGGTTTCTTTGGTAACAGTTATCATTTAGTAGATATATTTTGAAATCATCGACAAAATAAAATGAGCAGAAAAAGACCATAGTAGAGCTTATGAGTATGAATATTGAATGTGATCAGAGAGTTTGATACAAAATTCATGTATAGCTTGTAAAACCTTCAGATAGATAGTTTCCAGTCATGTAATACTCCAGAGAGTCAGTGCTGGTATAAATATAGACATTTATGTCTAGAATAACTTCCAATTCTTTAGGGACAGACTGTGTTAGCTGTTTCTTAGTCCAAATCTGTATTAAAGTCAGCAAAACCACTTGGGTTTTCCAGATTTAAAATGAAAGGTGCTTCTGGTATTTAAACATGAAATTTTGCATCATTTATTTCATTTTCAAAAAGGTCAATATTTAATGCATTTTTAATGCTGCAAATGTGAAAAGGGGGGATGCAAGAATATTGATTTATCAACATGTAAAAAAGTTAATTACCATCTTGAATTGTAAGTCTGCCATTTTATGATTCAAAGATAAGGGTAAAAGTGTTTAATTTGAAATAAGAAGCAGTGGTTTATTTTAGAGAAGAAAAATAAAATCTGTCACTGGGTGCCATTAAATGTGTATTTTATAAAGATGACAACCCATTAAAAACCCATATAAGGAAGACATTTGTTCATCGTGGATTATATCATGTATTGTTTGGGTGACAATTTGACAAACACATGTAAAAAAAAAGCATGTAATTTGTCATTGATAACATGCTATTATACAGCTGCAGATTTTTAATAAATTACTGTTAGAATATGAAGGTGTTAAAGAATTGCGAAAAACTGCATTTAAAATTTATCTTGAAAGTCACATGACATATTATTAGTAACTTATAATTGAAAAAAAAATGGGAAAGCTCTGACACCATATTTAAGTGTCAATTTGACATATGGTATGACTCATTTCCGTTAACCAACTTTTTGAGGGAGAGAGAGAGAAGAAAGAGAAAAATGCAATTTCTAGAGAAAATATAGAAATGTTGGTAAATAAGGATCGTGAGTGAGTGATTGTTGTTGAACACCAAGTGAGCTAATTGTTTCAGCCATATCATGGCAAGAACAAGTTACTAGTACATTGCAATGAGATGATAGTGAACTCCGCTTTGTACTAGACCAGCATGCTTACTAGCATATTTTCAGTGCTAGCTCACTCAAACAACAGTCCTAGGATAGACACATCGTTCACTCAGACGCATGATCCTGAGCCAACTCACCCGTCTTTGCTCTTTCTCCTTAATGCCACATGCTCAGTGAAGAAGTAGCAAATACCTATTCTAAAGTCTTTGGTTTTACAGACCGGGGCTCAAACTCACGATGGACTGCATCAATGTGAGAGCACTAACCATTACACCACCGATGCCATTAAAAAATAACGGTTAAAAACATCAAATTTGAATACCTTCATGTTGAAAAACTCCGAAAAAATGGATTGCACTGTATCTTGTGTAAAAGGAAGAATTTTAAGGGTTGAATGACACCTTACAAAAAATTCAATGAAAATAGGACTATTCTTCAATGGAAATTTTATTCTACATTTTCTTTGTAGATGTTGTGCAAAAATTTGTTTGTTAAAGCTAATTCCTTTGTATCACCTGGCTGCTTTTCATAATTCTGAAGTAGCTTTAGGATACAAGTAATTGTATTTCAGTTTCATTTCATCTCGATTTCAAATTTGGTTAGATGGTGAATAATTAAATTAGAGCCCCACTTGAGGAATCAACCCCTAGATGGAAAAATAAAGAATACTGTATTCTATTTATGATAATTAGATTGGAGATGATCTAGATATTGACATTGTAAATCAGCTGTTGTTTACTTTTCCTCTGTTATACTGAGATAAAGAAAATGCACATGTGCCCCACCTGAAGTGATGTGTAAAGTAATTATATCTAAGAGCATCCTCCTTTATTAAACAGACAGTAAGACTTAGAGGCCAATTTTGATTAGGTTATTCTTTCGTAGATTCCGTATAAAATTTTCGGCATGTGTTTTTTAAAACAGATTTGACTTTGTATGCAGTTTTTTCCATCGGCTTGAAGGGGCGTCCATCGGTTGTGCGGAATGTATGAATTCACAACCAAACTGTCCTTCGGATGAGACGTAAATAAAACTGAGGTCCCGTGTTGAGAGATTGCCACCCTCTTCGCACGTTAAAGAACCCAGTGTAACAGCTCATGATGAGTGGTCCATAGGAGACTTGTTGCACTGGCAAAATTCTCCGTCCCTACCCATCACCTTTCCTTATTTCGAGTCCCGTGGCATTTAAATTTTTTTCTCGTCCTGAATATAGCTGAAAAATTGCTCACTGGATGTTAAACATCAATCAATCAATCATTTTCCATTGAATTTCTTAATCAAAATTTGTTTTGAATTGTTCAAACAGATATTTTGTAGCTCTTATTGTCAACAAGATATCAGTCTCTGGATACTCAGACTACCTTCACAATATAACTGAAATATTGTTCAAAGTGGCATTAAACACCATAACCCTAACCCTCTCAAATATGAACACAAAGCATATTCAAAAGTCATGACAATAAGGCTTACAGACCAATTTTGAATTTGAGCTTCTCATGAATCAGGTTTGGTAGGGAAAAAGAGGTATCAAGCTGAGCTGCTTGTTAGAATCAACAAAAAGATTCATAACAGAGAACCTACAATTGGGTATACAATTATACATGTATAAATAGAATGCCTCAGTCAAGGGTGGCTTCAAACACATTCTGTGTGAAACATTGTCATCTAGACTATAGCAATAGGGTACTTCAAACATGTTGTTTAGTTTAGGTTGCAAAAGTACTTGTTTAAAAATTGATAAATAGAAAATCTGTCTGGTGTTTGAAATGAGAAGCTGTAAATCATTCATGCAAATTAGAATTGATCAATATTTTGAATTGAAATTGTACAAATAAGAAATGCAGACTTAAAGTTAATTATTATAATGCATATTTATTAAAACATGGATGTATCAATAAGCTGGATAATCAATTCATATTTTAAAGGAGAAAGGAAATGCATAATCATGCATGAGAAATCAACAAATTTATTGTTTAATGCAGTCAAAATGTTTATTAGTTTTGTGTAGGTCAGAAAGACATAGCATGGGTACATTAGAATGTTGGATTAACTACATGAAATGTTTCTCTGCTTTGGAGGATACCCAATTTTACTTCTAATTATAAAACGGAGCAGTATATTCTGAAAAATAATGTTTCTCTGTTCCATTACTTTTAGACCAACCATTTTACTGGGTAAGGGGGGAGGGCTATGTTTTGTCACACGAAACAAGAATCTGATTTTTTATTAATTTTCTTTTTTTATATCTAAATGAAAATTTGTATATTTTCTTCAATTTTAATGGTGGGTCATACACTAGTAACACTACCATATATAAAAGCATTGGTGTTTGTTTTAATATTGATATCTTCCTGCCATCGTTTTGAAAATCACTTACAGAAAAGTGCAAAAATGATTTTGGAATTGAGCTAGAACTATTTATTAGGACAATACTTAATATAGGGTGACCAAATAACCTATATTCTATGTTAGGTACAATTTCACTTTCTTTGTGATTATTGACAACAAATCATTTGATCTGCCAAATATTATGAAAGGTAAAATTACAGTTCTAATCTCAATTTATGACTTAAATTATGTATGACATATTTCCTGAGATGGTTGTTTAAACCCCTTTTATACATAAACGGAAATAATAATTTCCAAATTCAAGATAATTTGCCTTTAAACCCTTCACTGCACATAACATAAAACAGAATTAAAGCAAAATTATGTCTGATCATGTGATGGAATTTTACTCTATAGAATATCATAGTTAATAATGTCTCCCTGTCCTTTATAGCCCCTTTGGATACCCCTTTATGATTATTCTCCTAACAAATATGTCATTTTTACCAAAATACAAGTTGAAATGTCTAGTCTGAACAAGAATTCTGGCTACATAGAAGTAGACAGCCTCTAAACTTCACACATTAAGTTGTACTTGTATAGGTGGAATATTAGTGGGATTGTACTTTTCATCCTTGTGAACAAAATTGTTAACTTCTACAAAAGTAGTCGCTCTCTTATAAAGCATTTCTCTCCCTCTTATCAGCCCAGGTTTCAGACACTTCTCCCCCTCTTATCAGCCCAGGTTTCAGACACTTCTCCCCCTCTTATCAGCCCAGATTTCAGATACACTGAGATACAATCAAACCTGTCTTATGTGACCATCCAAGGGAACATTAAAATATGGTCACATAACACAGGTGGTTCTCTAAATACAGGTTTATTTAATATGATATGCACTGTGAAGGACATTAAAATCAAGGTCACATGATTCAAATTATTGCTTAATAGAGGTGATCACTAAAGTAGGTTTGACAGTAGTTAAATATTAGTAAATTGTCCCCCTCAAGATGGACCACCCCTCATTTCTTGTAGACAGGGTAGCCTTACTGTATTTAAATAAGTTGATGCATTTGTAAAATTACTAAAATATTGGAAAAGAAAAAAAACATTTATTGTTAAAGGGACACAAATGTATTTAATATTACAAATCTGAATCATCTGTATGTTTTAAGTTTTTTCTTTATTTTGTGTTAGATGTGGATGCAGATAACGTGGAAGAATGAAGCGTTTAGAGAAAATAATTGAGCAATCTAAAATCCCATTTACCCGATAACCAACTATATTATAATATATAAAGTGAACAGAGTCTAATCTGTTAAATCATGCAAATGAAATAGAAAATTTTCCCCTTTGGATGTGATGTACATGAACACAATTTCTGAGTCACCCCCTCTCCAATTTCTTAGTTGATCATCAATTTTCACATCTATTATTGTTACAAAATGTACCAACAATATACAGGTATAGTTATTTTCTCATCAATTATGTCAAAACCCTAGGGTTCCTATTGTATCATTGTACTGTGAAATAACTGATGTTTCTAATTTCTTAATAGCTGGATGATTGAATATCATTAACTATGATAGATTCTCATTAGTTTTGTGAAGGTCTTTGTACTATGTAAGATATAGGATATATTAATTAGCCCTATGTCAAAAAAATAATAGGATTTTTTTTTTTTTTAATTCGCTTGTTTACATATATCTCACCACATATTAGTTGTAACGGGAACACTTCTCTATCTAAGAATATAGAAACCAACTATTAGCGTCATAACCACCCACTGTTGGCTTACAGTGCCAGAGCCCGGGATCTAATACCTTAATTCTGGGAAATTACATTTTTCAGATACAAAATATACTCTACAATTACACAATTACAGAGAAAAAAGATGAAAATGATAACCAAGAGATCAGATGAAAAAGCATTCTATTCGTTTATTGAAGGGAAGGATGCATATCCTTTCTCTTGAACCTCCCCCTTGTCCTTAGGCAATTGATTGATTGCTTATTGGATCTGCTGTCAAAAAAGTAAAGAAATAACCCCAGTCTATTTAATTGAACAGCGAATTTTTGTCTCCATTGGTAAATATTTTAATTGACACTATTCAAATTATATGGTAACCTCAATTATGTACTTTTAATTATCGTATTAATTATTTTAATTGTGTCACCTGCGTTTAAAATAATTAGCCAAATATGAACTTGTAAAGTCCAGATATGGATCCAGATGTTCTCTACTGTTAAAATGTACTTTAGTCCCGATTCTTGTTTTAGTTCCAAATCGTTCCAAGTCATACAGGTGTAGAATGATACACCTGGATAATTACCAGCATAAGACCATGAAACAGGTAGTGAGTGTCACAATCTTCATAACCTTAAGTCATAAATTTATAAATCTGTATGGTCATTTTGTTTTTCTAAGTGAAATATACCATTAAAATTATTGCCGCTATTATGATTTATATTGGGAAGTAGAAGTTAAGTACCGCTAATGAATAGAAATGGCTACATTTGTATGTGTGTTTTGATGCATTGAGTTATTGTCCTGTTAATAGGATATTCCTAAACATAGTTACTCTTTGTTTCTTCCTGTTTTTGTTTTTGTTTTTTTGTTTTTTTGTTGTTTTTTTTTATAAAGTTAATGCATAGGTTTTGAAATCAGTGAAAAATAAAATTTCAAGACAATCCTTTTTAAATAATTTACCATCCCAGTATAACTGGAATGACTGAGAAGACAAAATAAAATATGTTATAAATCTGACTACAGTGCAGGTACAGCTCACTTAGAAAGTAAAAGTCTTTAGGCTCATCTATTAAACAAACTTTTAGGTGGGTCGTGATCATATGGTAATTGGATTTATAACTTCTTGTGCAATCAGTGCTTATCTGTTTAGGCGAGGTGTACTCGATACAATATTATGTGATAAAGTTTGCCAGTAACTTGCGGCAGGTCGGTGGTATTTTCCTGGTACTCCGGTTTCCTCCACCAATAAAACTGACTACCACTATATACCTAAAATATTGTTGAAAGTGGTGTTAAACACCATAATTCTAACCCTAAGCAGTCTTTTAGAACTGAGGACAGGAGACACATGACTCCATCTGTTTATGATACATGTACAATGTATATGTTGTGTTATTTTAGTACATGTATTATATTCAAGTTAATTTTCTTGTTGATTTCTTTTTAGCCATTGACTCTTATACTGGAGTAAAAACTTAATATTTATTAGAAATTTTAATGGACAAAATGGCCTTAAAAACTTTCTAGATTCTAAAATATTTGAGTGTCCCCAACGGACATTTTTTTTTAGAGTTTTAAGTGGTTTCTTTTATTTAAGAATCTCTGTTAAAAATCAAGTCTCATTTACTTCAAATCTTCATAATATATGTATACATGTATTCATTTTATATCAGATATACAAATATACATATTTTCTTGACACGCTGTGAACCATAGGTCTAAATGTCATATCATCCTTATTTTGAAAATCATTATGATTTCGTTCTTGGTATAAAAAAAAAATCCTTTACCTACAGTGCTAAAAATACAGTAACTGATATGAAAATGTAGTAATCTAATTTAGTGTCAGGCTTAGAAACAGTATTGAAAGTTGTGCTAACACCTAGCTACATAAAACCACAACATAGCTTTTTTTTTTCTTTTTTTTTTTCCATAAATTTGTGACTATAAGAGCTACGGTTCCAAAGTTAGTTAAACACCAAAACGAAAGTTACTTTGAAATAAACATTTGTGTTTTGCAACCACCAGAACATCTTTATATTTTGTATAGATGAAAAAGTACACCCATAATATTTGAAATATGTCTCTTAATTGAAAGTGATTAAATACCAATAGATATGCTAGCAAGAACTTAAGTCTTCAATGAATGAAAGGTATGAATCAATTGCACTTGGTTTGTATATCATCTTTATCAAGTTAAAGTAGGGCTTCAATACTCTATAAACCTTTTTATCTAGAGGACATTCTGTTTGAAACATAGATTTCTTTGATGAACATTTTTGGCAAATTTGAGAACCACATCAGAATACTATAGCAAATTCTTGTTCTTACTTTTGAAAATGTTCCAGGAAAAATGTAAGGATAGCCATTCGGTTATATTTTTTATGATTCTTGTGTTGCCAAACGAAAAAAAAACATTCACAATTGAATGCACTGGACAAAGATGAATTCAAAGTAAAAGGAGTATCTCAAACTTCTTTGAACTAGTCTCCTTATACCTGTTATAATGTTAACCACTTGTTTGTTTTTTTCTTTCTAAAATAAAATGTGTTGTTGGCTGTATCACATGGTCTGTAGCCCACTGCTGATCTTGATGAGTGGAGAGTATCAAAGCATAATCAGCCATGGGCTACCTGCAATGGCTGTAATGTTAGAATAGAAAATCCTTTCGTATTGTTGAGAAGTTTTCATCTCATATGCTTCAATCTAATTAAATTTTGATCTCCTCTCTTGCTCTCCCCCCTTTTTTCTTTGTCACAGCACCAAAAAAAAGGGGGGAGCAAGTGAGAAGATGTTTTTGTTTACAGTATGTAACTGTGGGATACATGTTGAAAATTTTTCATTTGTTTTACAGGTACTGTGGAACCTACAAGATAACTGAATCCTCATATAAATGTACCAACACAACACAAGACCATCATGCCTGGGCTAATGTACTCAAAGCTGGAGATGAAGTCTGCGTTGAATGTCAGCCATTTGCCATGCATAAACATTTTGGAATGAGATGCAAGGGACATGGTGTACCTGGAAAAATCACACGCTGGAGGGCCATCGACGTTCCCCACTGTAATGGAAGATGGGAGTTGAAAACTGTAGAAAGAAGCTGCACTTGCAATGTTCATAAGAACAAAGATTTCATCTTTATCTGAGTCATCTAATCTCTTACATATATAGTGGAAAACTGTATCAAAATCATCTGAAAATATTTAAAAAAATCAGTGTATTTGAGATGCTTGAAATTCACAGTTGTATGATAAAATGGTTGAATGTTTTTTTTAGCTGTAAAGAATTTTGTGGATCTGAATACCAGTATGATTTTTTTTAGAATTGTTTATACATTTTATTAAAACTTTTTTTTTTAATAAATCCATACATTTTATTATAATTTTATATGAAATATCAAAATAAAAAAGCATTGATATTTTCATTTGATTTATTTTTTGTCATTTTAAGATAAATTTAAGATAATAAATTTAGTTTTTCAAAAGTAGCTGAAAATTGAAAAAAATATATTTGGAAGAATAGTGCTAAAGAAAAAAAAAGAAAAAAGTGTATACTTCTTTATCATTCTATATTTAGAAAAGGGAGAAGTGTACACTACAATATTTAAAAACTTTCTGTTAAAGATTGTGAGATTAATAAAATTGGCCAGTATTTATTGATTTTTCAAAAGTTTTTCTCTTTGTAAAGTTAGGATTGTAAAATTTTGGTCATATGATTTCGCTGAATATAGTCTGCCATCCATTTTCAATTTTTATAACGATGCAAAATATTTTTCATTATTTAAAACCTGTGATATATTCGAAAAATAAAAGGTACTTAAATTCATTATATTCACCTTGATACATGATCATTACAATTCACAAAACCTTTGCATTCTGGGTAATTTTTTGACATATCTTGACAGCACTAACTTAAAGATCATTGGTCTAAACAACACTATAAACAAAGGAGGCTTGGTCATCAGCATGTCAAGAATTATTTAATGTATAGAAGTAGCAAAAAACTTGATTCATGGAAGCTGTGTCGAAGTTAAATGACAGTCAATGTCTGATCACATCTGCTGAAATCCTATATATATATATATTTATGAAGCATTATAAGTTTTGATATTATATTGATGTAGGTATTTTCAGTCTGTGTCAAACATATTTTGACAACCTAGTCCAAAAGGCATTTCATGAAGATTTTTTTTTATTTAATTAAGCAAATGTTATGCAATTTTTCAATAGCCTTAACCAATTTTTACTTGACTTGGGGCTTAGGGCTAATGGTTTTTGGCACAGACTGTATTTTTGAACAGTAAAAAAAATATAAAATAACAAAGAATATGAAAAATCTAATTTATTCCTTCTGCATAGATTTTTTTTTCATTTGTATCTCTGTAGCCGTTTTTGTCTTCCAAGTAGAAAAGGCATGATGACATTATTTTTTTATCAATGCTGCAAGCATCAAGTCTTCTGTCAATGTTGTAAGCATCAAATCTTCCCGATTCATAGTATTCACAAGATCATGTTCATAAAATAATAGATTTCAAGTGAAATACTCCAATATCTTATATCTCAGTGTATTACATGTTAACGTAACCCACTCTGTTGTCAAATATGTCAGACCCAATCTCTATGGGTTTTTTTGCATAGAAACAGCCTATCAGTAATCACAATTTTTTTTTTTAGATTGAATTTTGTAATGTAGATGTTATCTGATGTTTCAGGAAGACATGTCATGCCCTATATCCTTTAGACAGAGATGTCACTGAATATGCTGAACTTTAATCCCTGCATTATAGTATATATGAGGTTCAAAGCGGGTGTATAGATTGTTCCCATTATGAACTGAACCATCCTTCCCCCTCCCATTAGAGAATTCTTAAATGGCTAGGTAAATATAGGGACATTCTGTAAAACAAGGAATAGGAACAATTCCACCCTAATTTATCAAGTATAGGTACTAAATCACCATGTCAAAATCCTGGATCCACACACTTGTGAAGAGTAAATGTTTGCATCACCATACATATTTTGAGTGAATGATATTTTTTTCTGTGTTATTACGTTGTTGCAATAGTACATCTCGGGGATCTGACTTAATGCCAGAAATCGGTAGAATAACATACTAAAATGATGCACGACATCTCAAAGTTGGTGAAGAATGCCAGTTATCATTTTGATTTTCATAGATTTACACAATTTTTCATAAAAAGCAGCAATTTTATTATAAAACCATCTGTTTCTAAGTTATCATCAAAATTGACTAGATTTTATTTGAATTCTTGTGTGGCTTATGATGTAATTTGTAATCTTATCAAAGTAAAACATCCTGATATGAACATTTTTTTATTATTTCTAAATTTCAACTGAAAGAGGTCTGGTAGTCTTTATATTTCCAGTAAGTAAATATATATACTGGTATATATTTGTTATTTTTCAGTGGTTTTTTTTCTAATATGGATTAAAAAAAACATTTTTAAGAAAAATATACTAAAGAAAACTTTTGTATTTCAGTTTATGTCTTAAGCCAATCAGAGATGAAAGTTTTCCTTTGAACAGTGGATTTCTTCTTTTTTTGGACAAAATATTTTGAAATAAAATGTGTCAAAATTTGTCAAAGATGCTAGAGAATTAGGATTTTTGGAACATTATAGCAGTTTCTTCTTTTCATCAGTGACTGTTTTTCCTAACAAATATAAAATGTGTCAAAATTGGTCCAAAACCCTAGAAAATGAGATTATTTGGGCATTGTCTAAGGGGTTTCCTATTTTTCATCAATGAGCTCTTTCATCTTTGGTCAACTGTTGTTAAGGTTGCAACACAGATATTTTAAATCAAGTCCTTGTATACAATTTTGTTTATCTTCAATAGCAGTGTTTATTATTGCTTTAGAAGATTTTTATCAATAACTCTGCCATCACTATGTTACCAATGATTATTATTATATAAGATGTATGTATTTATGATCACATATATCTAAATAATGAACTTGATCCCCAAAACCTCTCCTGTTGTTGTATACAGCATTCTTTCAACGGAAAGCTGAAATCCTTGGTAGAAAAATAAGAATAGATTTATCTAGCCATTGAAATAGAAAAAATACATTAAATAATGTGTATTTAAATTTCAAAAATGTAATAATGGGAGGTAATTTTTTGTTTGATATTGGATTTTTTTTAAAAGTGTGCATGTATTTTTAAAATATATTCAGAGTTTTCATCATTTGAATATGTGAGTTTGTTAAAACAAGCACCAGTTTTAAAATTTGATCTTATTGCAAATAAACAAAATTCCATGTTAGAAAATATATAGTTTGCTACACCATTTGAATATGCGAGTTTTTTTTAAAACAAGCAGTTTTAAAATTCAATCTTATTGCAAATAAAACAAAAATTGCATGATAAAAAAATATAATTTCTTCAAATACCCAAAAAAATAGATACGAAGAAATATGCACATAGTATACATATAGGTACAATAGAATCTGTGTTGTTATATGTACTGGTAGTGATGCAAATAATTAAATTTGTTGTAATTTCTCAAAATATGTATTTTTTAAAACTATCCTTTTTGTACAAATTATTTGTAAATATTTCTCTAATATTTTTTAATTTTTTTTTTTTTTTGCCATTGTTTATAAGCATGTATAGTAAAGTATATTTAGAGGTAGATTCTTAGCCTCTGTTTCTTTAGTCTGAACTTTTATATAGTGTACATAACAACATTTCAGTTTTATACAGTAAATGGACTTTTTAACTGTAATAAATCCTTACAAATTATGAGAAATATTATATAATACATCCTACATATTGATGAAATGAAGAATGAAAATTCCCAATCAATATTGACAACAGAAATATTATTCTTCACAGAACAGACAACAACAAATTATTATCTATATCACATAACAGGAAAAACTGCATTATTAATGTAATAGTTAGCATGCTTTCCTGGAGTGAGTGTGGTGGATCCTGGGTTTCGAGCCCTGGTTGAATCAAACCAAGCAAAATGATATTGTTATTAGCTGCTTCTCCACAAGCACCCAGTTTTCAGAAGCAAGGAGAAAGACTGGTTGACTCAGAATCAGGATAATGTGTTTGAGTGAGCTAGCACTACATGTATAAAGAACCAGTTAATCGACTCGCGGACGTAGGCCGGGTCTGAATAAAGTGAGGCAGGGGGGGGTGAATTTAGACAAATTTTGAAGAAAAAAAAATATTTTATTTGCTTTCAAAGGTTATACTTGCTGTTTCAAAAGTAAGGCATTTGCCTCCATTGCGCTACGGCCATGGTCAATCGTGGTTTAGTACAAAGTGCACATCATCATCATGTCGTGGAATGTAACTTGTTCTCGCTGTGATGTAGCTGAAAAAAATTGCTGATTTGGTGTTGAGCAACAATCACTGGCTCATAACAAAAAATACTGGTGACCATCTCAGTACATGTAAAAAAAAACACAAGACATACCAATCTTTCTACTAGAACACAAAAATGCCAATATTTAAATATGAAAATTTCTAAAAATAGAATAAATATCATTCCTTTTTGTCGAAAAAAAGACTTTTCTCCAAAAATGCAATTTTCACCAAACTCAACACCATGACAATACCTTGGATACATCAGGCAAACCTACTTCAGGCTTTACCAGTTAAGATTAGACATGGAGTTTCAAGAAGAGTTTGAAGATACTAAAGGGGTAATCATAATCTGTATATAGAAGAAGAACAGACAACACAATGGCCAAAAAAAGAAAAAGTACAAAAGGACAAACAACGATCTACAAAACATACACATAAAACTAAAGATCCAGTAACATGAACCCCACTAAAAACCAAAAACCAGTGGTGAACTCGGGTGCTCTGGAAGGGTAAGCAGTTCCTGCTCCACTAGTGAAATATTGTAATGATCCAGATCATGTTTGATAGCCACACTGAACACAAATCTTATGTTATATCTACCATTGTATGCTAGTTGGATTTACATCAACTTATGTAGTCAGTGTCTATATTGTTGCCATTGGATTCCTGTGAAGTTCAAAGTTTATTCGATACGACTTGTCAGTAACTTTCGACTTGATCGATGGTTGCCTCTATCAATAAAATTTAAAATGATTTGCTTAAAGGGGAATTTAAGCTATTGAATGGAAGACAGAGAAATTGGTATTTTTCAGGAAATCAAAAGGCATATCTTTATAAGGGAATCAAAATACTGATGCACTGTCTATTCCCACCCAATCTTTCATTGCACAGCTTTTATATTTCACTGTGATAAACAATATCTAGGATTATCTTTCAAAATTATTTCTCAGATATTTCAAACAAAAAAATTGCAATGTTTGTTTTTTTTTAAGTTTTCTTTTATCATACTATACACATTTGTACATTGTCATTACTAATATAAAAGTAACAGACCTAAGATAGTAAGGACCAAGCAGAATAAATAGCCAGACAATTTAGTTTCTAGATGAAACAAGTGCCTTTTGCTATTATTTTCTCCACAATTTCATGTGTTTGTATTCAAACTTTCAATGTGTCCGGTAGTTTAGTATAACTAAAACAGTTTCAAGTGTTTCACTCTCACTCGCTTAAAAGGAAGCAACCTGTAATGACATATTTTGTCTATTTATATGCCCCCTTTCAAAATGAGACTTTTAACACAGTCCATTTTTAATAAAGAAATCTTTGGCGAAAGAAGTCGTTTTTATGGGGGAAATTGTCATAAGTGCTAAATAATAAAAATACATATTCTTATTAGATACACTGTATTGACAGAAAATGTGTAATGACTGCTTTATTCGTAAATTTTCGTCTCCAAAATTGAAGTTCATCTTCAATTCTGCTGCCATAAAATTAACAATTACTTCATGCATAGATGTATTGTTTACAAATCGATGATTGAATATATACACTCCGACAAAAGTTAAGCACCACCCTATATTTTTATCGATATATTTTTTTTACATCAATACTGTTAAAACAATAAAATAGATGTCACCATTTTCTTACACTTCTTAAAAGACTACACCAAGGGCTCTAAAATTACTAATCTACGAAGTATTTATCATCCTGAAAGACGTGACTATGACGTGGCAAAAATGGGGTTCAAAACGCGCTGGAAAAACGTAAAACCAGTTTGTCATTGATGGAAGTTTTTAACATTGCATTAAAATGCAGAGTCTTCAGATTTTAAGAACTTTTAAATGCATCTATTGTGCGTATGTGTAAGGCATAAAAATCAATAACGAGTATATCCACCGCGTTTATTGTGAAGTTCTGTAACACGCCTCGTCATGCTTCGCACAAGACGCCTAAGCCGTTCTTGGGGGAACTGTTGTCACTCCTGTAAGATTCTTAATTCGTCAATATTTTGACATTTTGGATTGCGTTGGTTAATTTTTCGGCCAATAAAGTTCCATACATGCTCTATAGGGGCATGTCTGGCGACATCGCAGGCCATGGAATTGTCTGAACAGCCTCTTGCTGTAAAAAATGTTGTACAATTCGGGCTCTGTGTGGCCTAGCGTTGTCGTCCATGAACATTGGCCTGTCAGCCAACGCATGATTGTCGAAATGGGGGACTACGCGTGGAGCGAGCACATTGTCACGGTATTTTTGGCCTGTCAGATTACCATCAAGAACGTACAAGTCCAACTTACAGTCAAAGGAAAAACAACCCCAGACAGTTACACCCCCACCCCAAAAAGCAGTTGTGCCCAAAATGTGGTTGTCCTGAAATGAAGTGTTTCGTTGGCGCCAACCCTTGCACGGCCGTCGGTAGGGCGTAACAAAAAACGACTTTCATCAGACCAGTGGACCCGTCTCCATGTGCGAATAGTCCACCCCAAATGATCATGTGACCAGTCAAATCGAGCATGGCGATGACGTAATGTCAACTGTGGACATTTTATGGGTCGTCGCGCTTGCATTCCCTGATGGTGGAGGCGTCTGATTACAGTGTGTGTGCTAATGTGGCCTCCAAACGCTAAATTACCACGAAGTGCACCAGCAGTACTGAATGGCCGTTGCCGCGCCCGTCTGGATATGAGCCGGTCCTCTCTCGGCATCATTTTGCGAGGTCTACCTGCACGTGGACGGTCAGTAACATTCCCCGTTTGACGAAAACGCTACATCAGTCGTACAATGATGGAATGGTTAACCCTGAAGTGGTCTGCCACCCTTCTATGGCTAAAACCACCGTTATGCATGCCAACAGCTTGCCACCTTTCTGGTATGGTTAGTTTTCGCCGCACCATACCAAACCAATAGAAAATGAAACTTAAAACTCTACACAAAAAAAATCAGCTTTCGTTCGCAAACCGTGACAAATGTTGAAAAGTACACGTGGCACTTAACACACCCTGTCATATACACATAAATAAAAATCGATCAATAACCTGTTTCACAGGTAAGTATGTGTGTACAGGTAACGAAAACAGCAAACCGATTTGAAATAAGTTAATTATTAGAAAAGATATTATTGAAACAAGTCAGGTGGTGCTTAACTTTTGTCGGACTGTATATATATATATACATATCAGTTTCATATCAATATAAACAATATTTCCCCATGATCACAGTGGAGATTATCTGTAGTAATCTACAAATAGATTCGTGAATGTATGTATTCATTCGGACACGTGTACGTACTATAGGCATGTGCTGTAAATCGTTCCATATTCGATAATGTAGGGTTAGTGGGTTGTGGTGTTTAACGCCACTTTCAACAAAATTCGATGATGTAAAACGACGAAAGCTCTAAAGATCATTATGAAATAGAAAAGAAATATCTTTTTTAAAACATCTTTAAAACCATTTTACATTATGCGAAATTTCAAAACTATATTCTATGATAGAAATCGGGGATGAGTTATAAATATTAGGTCGGATCATTTGACAGATTAGTTGAGTACACTTGATGACGACAAAACTCGCAAACTTCTCCATGCCTTGAAGTCGGCGGCTAAAATGCAGTTAAGTCCAAAATTGAAAATGGCCTCTCTTTTATGGTCCTCGACATTGTGTATAAATTTCACAAGATTTGTTTACTTACACAAAGTAACTTGAGTTATTAACGGACACAAGAGAAATATGTATTTTTCTACAAATCAATGATCAAAACTTCAGAACAGAATGTGACCGAATGTTAACTTGGCCTGCCTTTTATGGTTTCTGACCTTGTATTTACATTTCAAATGGTTCGCTAAAAGGTATTTTAAGTTATTAAGAGGAAACCAAAAATTGTATTTTTCGGTAAATGAAGGGACATAATTCTAGACGGAAAAGTGGTAAGGTCCGAAACCCTGGCCTTTTCTAGTGTATATAAATCTTAAATGATTTACATATGGGGAACCTAAGTTATTGAGTGGAAACCAAATGCAGGACGTACGGACGGACATGGGTAAAACTTCATACCCTGAGACGCCTAGCGCAAAAAAAAAGGTGGGGATAAAATCCACAACTCCTGTAACCCTATTGTATTGCTATACCTGTTGGTTATTAAATTTTATCAAATCTCGATTGAAAGGACATGCCGAGGTTGTTGACTTCTGACCACAATCCTCAACACCACTGATATCAAAGGTTCGTGCCCGGATACTCTCACCAGTGTCCGGAATTTTCATTGATTAGGTCAATGGCTGTTTGGATTTTCCTCCCCCAAATAAGGTTGATAGTCACGAGGTACAACGTAAATACTAATAACCCGCCACCCTTTACGCTACTATATTACAGCCAGTTGAAAATTATATCTATCTAGTCGATGTTAATTTGGTCAATTGGAAGGACCTTGTATCTTGATTTAGTATATCCAATTAAGATATTTTAAAGCCCTTGCTAAAACTCCTCCTGTTTATCATCTTGACAAAGTCCCCGATAAGCCCCGTCTTTAAGATGTGATAATTTAGCTGTGTTGATTAATTGGATTAATTCAATAAAATAATTCTGCTTTTACCTATTGACAATTTAATCAGTTAAAAAAATCAGTCGAGTCAGAATTTTATTCAAACTCAAATAACTTGGAGAGAGACGTGATATAATATAACTATTAAGCTTAAAATATTAGCGACTATTGTCAATTAATTGAAAAGGGGAGACAAAATATTTAAAGGTCCCCCAAACAAAACAGACTTTGCTCCTCCTGTTATCTAATAGAAGATGAAAATCATTTTCTATTGAAATCCTAAGGGGGGGTCGTGGTTGTGATCGTATGGATTTACAACTACCTTTGCGATTAGCGCCTATCACCACTAAAGCTGCGAGTTCGAACTCCGTTTATGTCGAGATGTACGACATTATATATATATGTGATAAAGTTTGTCAGTAACTTGCGACACGTCGGCGGTTTTCTCCGGGTATTCCGGTTTCCTCCACCAATAAAACTGAAATATCTTTGAAAGTGGCGCTAAACACCATAGACCTAAACCTTAAGCTATCGGAATCCTAAACAAAATTAAGAAATAATTATATTAAAAAAGCTGAGACATATGGTAGTTCCCTTAAATTTTGACACAATGACTGAAAATTAACAAAACGTTCCATCTACACCAAACCAAGTAGAAAATACTGGTCCCTTTATAAAATAACCATGGTACTGAAGAAAATACTGCTCCCTTTATAAAATAATCATGGCACTGAAGAAAATGCACATTTGAAATCGTTTAAGATATTTATCAATCTTTTTTTCTAACTATCATTGTACATGACAAGTTTGAAGATGTCTAAAAGGTAATCAGAAGCGGTCAATCGAAGGATGAAGATGTCTGAAAGGTAATCAGAAGCGGTAAATCGAAGGATGAAGATGTCTAAAAGGTAATCAGAAGCGGTAAATCGAAGGATGAAGATATCTAGAAGGTAATCAGAAGCGGTAAATCGAAGGATGAAGATGTCTAAAAGGTAATTAAAAGCGGTAAATCGAAGGATGAAGATGTTTAAAAGTTAATTAGAAGCGGTAAATCGAAGGATGAAGATGTCTAAAAGGTAATCAGAAGCGGTAAATCGAAGGATGAAGATGTCTAAAAGGTAATCAGAAGCGGTAAATCGAAGGATGGACAAAAATACTATAGCCAAAAAAAAAAAGGGACAAAAAGAAAACCAATTATCTACAATACATTATAAAGAAAAGTAAAGATTGAACATCACAAAAACCTGGGGTGAACTCGTATGCTCCAAAATGGTAAGCAGTTCCTACTCCACTTGTGACACCTGTCGTGTTACATCATTTTACGTGGAAATCGTGTTGAACACCAGTATATATAAAAACATACAAATAACACAAATAAAACATACCACAAACCATTATTGCTATGTTATTATGTATCTATATTCTGATTACTAGATAAGAGCTCAGAAAATTCTGATTGATTGATTGATTGATTGATTGATTGATTGATTGATTGATTGATTGATTGATTGATTGATTGATTGATTGATTGATTGATTGATTGATTGATTGATTGATTGATTGATTGATTGATTGATTGATTGATTGATTGATTGATTGATTGGTGCTTAACACCAACTTAAGCAGTATTTCAGTTATATCGTGGTGTGAACAAATTTTATATTAACTCAAGACACCTACAAGGCCCTTGGGAATAAAACATACTGGACTATAAAACATACTGGTCTATAAAACATACTGGTCTATAAAATAAACAAATTTCAACAAAGTCTGTATAAAGCTACATTATAGGCTTACGTTCAAGTATATGATAGCATATTCAATATCCATAAAACTACGTTGGCAGAACCTATACCCATTCATAAATGAACCGATTTCACCAGATATTCAAATGAATGAACAAAATGGATAATATTTGTCATAGTCCCCTTCTGATCTATATCTCCAGAAGTAATTGATTGTCGTAACAATAGGACAAATATACTCATTATCACAATTAATGACCCGACAAACTTATTTTTAACCATGAAAATACAATGCATTTGGACAGGCGTAATATTAATTAACAAATTTCAATTAGTATCAGATGATTTAAGGCCAGCTCACGTGCCATTCTGTGATGGAATTTCATTACAACGTGTCACTACGTACAGTCCACGAAAATAGTTTTGTAGGTGAATCAACCTCCCGACAAATTTACAATAATATAATAACCGTTGAATAAATATACGTTTAAAATACATTTTATGTTCTTTATATAAAAAAAAAATGCATACCATTTAACTTTTAAAGGGAAGGAGGGTTCAACCGAGCTAATTTTTATTTCAGACCAAAAAAAATAATAATCAGTTAGTCATTTTCTTTGGACCTGAAAAATCGATATTAGAAACTAGTGCTTAGATATTTATTGTTGAAAACTACAGTGTCAGATTATTACTTTTTTTTTTACCTTTTCAGATAATTCTCTCTAAAATTTGGTAACAGAGATTAACAAAATAAAATAAAAAAAAAAA
>MJUT01047519.1:222619-251169 GCA_002080005.1 Gigantidas platifrons
TTCATGGACCCTGCTACTTGTATTATACTGTCCAGGCTTATGTTGTCTTTCATGGACCCTGCTACTTGTATTATACTGTCCAGGCTTATGTTGTCATTCATGGACCCTGCTACTTGTATTATACTGTCCATGTTTATGTTGTCTTTCATGGACCCTGCTACTTGTATTATACTGTCCAGGCTTATGTTGTCATTCATGGACCCTGCTACTTGTATTATACTGTCCATGTTTATGTTGTCTTTCATGGATCCTGCTACTTGTATTATACTGTCCATGTTTATGTTGTCATTCATGGACCCTGCTACTTGTATTATACTGTCCATGTTTATGTTGTCTTTCATTTCGAGATATTATATGGTCTGTTTGAATGTCTGAGTGTAAGTGGGTCTGTGCAGGTTTTTTGTTGCTTGCTTGCTTATACATGTATTGCCACTGGAGATTCATTTATCTTTTCTTTATTTATTGCCTTTAAACATAAGACATGTTTATCAAGAGAGGATATTGGCATCCCATCAACCGGTTTAACCCGCCCCAATTGTGTTCCTGTCCTAAGCCCGGACCTGGATTTCAAACGCCATCATGTCGTCCTCCAATTTTGTGTTCAGAAAGGGATGATTGTTTGTTTTGTTGATATTGGTCGAATTGTTGACCATCTCTGTTTAAATTTTCCCTTCATAAATATATTTCGACTCGCAGGAGGAATTGAATGTTTGACGAATTACTGTCCTATTTTCGAAGACAGGACCGGCATTAGGATATGCGGGGCCTCATAAAATATTATATTCATTGCTGTAAAACCTGTATTGTGTTGTTGTGTGTACTTGAACAATGGAGAGTAGATAAATCCAGAGCGAGGCCCCCTTGGTATACAGGATTGAATAGAATAGAAAATTACATGGTCTAATCAACGGTCCACAAAGGGCATATAATTAATTACGTTAAATGATTACATTAAACATTCGTTACAAGCAAGCACGTAATATACATAAAAAAAATAGACATTGCCATATTATATGCATGTCGCATTAGACATGAAATAATGGCAATATATATATATTGATAGATATATATATAATTATTGGTATTGATATACCCAAAACAAATATACCATGACTAGACCATCAAAGAATAGAGGACACATACAAAATGCATTGAAAAATACAAAACTGTTTTAAGCAGCAATAACTGCCCTTCGATTTTCGACTTTTGTTTACCCCTCCGGTATCTTCAAACTCTTAAATTCTTTATCAAAACTAACGTTCTCCTCCCTTAGGCCTACATAACATATGTTACTTTAGTCGATTTTTGTTTTATTCCTCCCAAACACTTTAAAATTATTTGGCTTTCCAATCTTTTCGATTTTGAGCGTACCTGATGAAGGTTCTTCCAGAAACGAGTCGTGCGCACCAAATTTGATATCTGAATATTAATAAAACTGATTTTCAACGACAAACATAATAACAAAGGAACCTAAATAAATATTCACAGCACAAGTGTCTTGTATGCGTCACAAAAGGCTTGATGACCAAACAAAGTGTAAGTTCAACAAGATATATGTGTTAACTATTACGTATGTACACATGTAGGTAGGTCATATCTTAACTTATACGGGTATTGACCTCACGTGTTTTTGTGGGTCTACTATAAGTGGGTATAATACAGATAGGGGTATCTTTTATTGGGAACTAACAAGTGTAAAACGATAAAATTGTATCTTAATTCTGTTTACTTAATGTCATAAAATGCGACCGGATTTATGTCGTCAAATTAATTTTATCAATTAGTGATATATGTCATTGTATTTTGTATTGGATATTTTCTGATAATTTGAAGGAGGAAAACAATGTAAAAAGTGGATTGACTTGTCAGTCAAACTCTTGAACGATTCTCTATACACAGTCATTTATCTTTACGTCGAATCTAGGATTCTTTGAAAACTAATGACAGAGAACAAAGCATTGTATTTGTTTAAAAAAAACTATTAAAGGGGAATAACTTGTTCTGATTTTTTTTGGGTTGATAGAGTTATCTCCCATATCTAATGACGAGCACAGAACATGATTGCAAACAAGCAAGTTAGTGTATATAAAATGTGACACCGTGGTGGGCTTATGGGTAGAAGTTTTGATTATCACCTAGGTAAATGTGACATCGTGGTGGGCTTATGGGTAGAAGTTTTGATTATCACCTAGGTAAATGAGATTATATTGCAGTTAAAAGATCAGGGATTGTACCGTGTAACTGGCAAGCAACTACTTCGTGTCCCTGGCTGGGAGGGGGGGGGGGGGTCTATCTTATAGCGCGCTAGTGTCTCACAATTTGAACGCTATTTGTAAGCAATAGCAATAGTGCGTTATATGTGAAAAACGGAGCAAGACGACTTATAAAAAAATACCCACTATTTGCAAATAAAGCGTGCTATGTAGATGAACTTGATTAAAAATATTCTACTTCTTAATAGTAAAATTTCACACACATGATATAGCAAACGCCTCCATCACCCCCACCCAGTAATGATACATTATTCTTTCTGTTTTCAAATTCAGACTTTGTACATTTTGTACCACGCAATCTAATTACAATTAGATGTTTGTTGTATCTTTTCTCATTTATTCCTTTTGCGACACAACTAAAATTGCAAAATATATATACGATCATGGCCCTGTTTTTATTTATAGCTTCAGTATAACGTCACTGTCGTCGAGTGAGTACTGTACTAAATAAGTTGAGGATTTTTTTTAGTCGTCTCATATTTCAAAACGTTTTCCCACCATAGATATCTACACCTTGTTGAAAAGTATTCTGTCAACGACAGACGCTGATAGACGTGGACACTCTGTTCCAACAGCCACACTGAAATATGGCGGGGTTAACTGGTTGGCGAGATCATAATCATTCCCCCTTGATGACTAGATTTCGAGTAGCTCTGCAGAAAAGCAAAAAGAACCATACGCAATTTCTCTTCAACTAAAGAAGAGCATATCAACATACACAGGAAGAAATTAATCTGATTTATTTTTGCTTAATGCCACTTTCAGCAATATTTCAGCTATATCATGGCGACCAGTTTTAGTGGTGGAAGAAGCCGGAGTACCCGGAGAGAACTACCGACCCTGGGCAAGCAACTGGTAATCTTTATCACTTGCGGATGCGAGTCGAGTGCACCCTTTTTGTAATCTACAAAGCCGGGCGCCAACCTACTCCGTATTGGTGATAGGCTTGTATGAGTTGTTAGGTAATCCAACTACATATTTTTGTACCTAGCGCATTGAGCCACCCGGCCCCTACAACTACCTAACTCATTGAGCCACCCGGGCCCTACAACTACCTAACTCATTGAGCCACACGGGCCCTACAACTACCTAACTCATTGAGCCACCCGGGCCCTACAACTACCTAACTCATTGAGCCACCCGTGCCCTACAACTACCTAACTAATTGATCCACCCGGGCCCTACAACTACCTAACTCATTGAGCCACCCGGGCCCTACAACTACCTAACTCATTGAGCCACCCGGGCCCTACAACTACCTAACTAATTGATCCACACGGGCCCTACAACTACCTAACTAAATGAGCCACAGGGGCCCTACAACTACCTAACACATTGAGCCACCTGGGCCCTACAACTACCTAACTCAGTGAGCCATCCGGGCCCTACAATTACCTGACTCATTGAGCCACCCGGCCCTACAACTACCTAACTAATTGATCCACCCGTGCCCTACAACTTTCTAACTCATTGAGCCACCCGGACCCTACAACTACCTAACCCATTGAGCCACCCGGGCCCTACAACTACCTAACTAATTGATCCACCCGGGCCCTACAACTACCCAAATCATTGAGCCACCCGGGCCCTACAACTACCTAACTCATTGAGCCACCCTGGCCCTACAACTACCTAACTCATTGAGCCACCCGGGCCCTTGAAGAAATTGATGGTCTTCGTGAGAGACAAATGTAAGTACAGTAATCAAATAATTTTATTTAGATTAGTGAATTCAAAAATATATCTATGATTCATAAATTATAAGCTGTAACCCTTCTTCCGGTGTAGAGCAAAACCAATAAAGTATTCTTGCACATTTGAGCGGGTGGTGACGTCTATGTACAGTGCAGATTTAAAAGGATAAAAACACTTATAAATTTACATGAGAGTTGCCCTTCAAGTTAATCAGCCTCAGTGTGTGCTTTGCATTTTTTTTTTTTTTTTTTTAAATCTAAGCAAGTAATTTTTAATTTTCCGTCCGTGTTACGGTTAAATATCAGTGTGTCATTTTCAAATTTAGTGTTTAATTTTCAGTCATACTCAAAGTTTCACTACAAATCAAGAGGAGCAGGACGAATCTCAAACATGCTTAAAAACCCAGAACTGTAAGACCTCAAGACGCTACTCATGCACTAGCCAAAACCTTTTTTTCTATAAAAAGTGACAGATGGACTGGTTCATCGCTATCAATCCAGAGGATATTCTTAAAAAGGAGAAGACCGAACACGGAAAGGAAATTCGATAACTACCAATCTATCAACACTGTCGAAAAATCATCGAGGAACAATTCAACGCACTTCGTTCCGATGTACCACCCAGTAAACCCCAGCAATACTCAAACTGTTTCTTCGTAAAAAGACTCATTGATTGGAATTTTCTAGAATACACATCAGTTGGCACAACAAGCATCGCGAGCTTCAAATCTGCTCCCGATCACCGGAATTAATCGAATGCGCCCTCTCGACCGATGTAATAAAGGGATATTAAAGCTCGTTTTAATATATATTTTTCTACTCGTGACGAAGGTTGTTTCTTTTCAATTTAATTGTAAAAAACAATCTAAAAATACTTTGCACGCCCATATAATCCCTAATATCGTTAAAATATCACTTAAAAGGGTCGAAATGAATTTTTGTCCAGGAAGCAAAAATTCAATTCAAGGCAAAGACCGCAAGATATGACAGAATTATCCACGAATTATGTCACTTTTACAAAGTTAATGTTTCATAAACATCATTTATTGAACCAATTGCAAGTTTTCACGAGATACAAAAAATTACCAAAGTGAGCTTTAATATGCCATTAAAGTCACTATTTTGTATCAACGGCGTATTCATACAGATTCCGTAAATTTGAATCGGAGTGTATAAATAAAAATGGCTTTATTTGTGAAGCGAGAAAGAAAAAGTAATAAATAAACTCCATCAAAATCGAAAAGAGCAGGTTGGAAATCCCTTCATTCGACATATTATATTATGGTTCATGTTACTCGATCTTTAGTTTTATGTGTATGTTTTGTAGATCGTTGTTTGTCCTTTTGTACTTTTTCTTTTGGCCATTGTGTTGTCTGTTCTTTGATATATACACTCTTCTGATCTTTTCTGACATATAACTGAGAATACAAGCAACTTCGTAATAAACCAGTTTTAAAATATTATCCAGCCACCAATTGACTTTTTACAGTTACCTTTGTTATCAATTGACCAAAATTTTACTTCTTTTATATTATTGCATAGGGTATCTAACTTAAGTTTTTTGGATTTATTTGTGTTAAAATGTATACTTAGTGAAAAACAAAATGCTATGTTCTGATGTAAGTACAGATGCACTTGATGGCTTTCTGAACCTTTCTTTCAAAGATACACAAAGATTAATAATATATTTGGAAAGAAGTATACATGTATAATATATAGTTATTAAACAGAGTACAATCTAATTTTAAATTAGATTTTTTTCCTTCTTTTCTTTTTCTGTATTTTTGTTTTTTTTGTTTTTTTGCCTAGGCCAACAAATATAGAAAAAGATACAACAAACATCTAATTTTAATTAGATTGAAACAAGGATTTGTATTCTACTATACACATCCTTGATTGAAAAGAGGAGACTGTTTTGTTACATTTTGTGTATTTAGCACCATTTACGTGGAAAATATTTTTATTATTATAATTATCTCCCTTGATTTCGTTCTCTAACTAATTGAAAATGGCAGATCAAAATGATTGGCGAAGTGAAACATTTCGACGAAAAGTTATACAACAGATGTAAGATTCAATATCAATAACATTCATTTGAATATATTTTCAAGTATTATTATCCCTCTACAGAATGCCAAGTCTAACGGTTTCCTTCTGAAGAACAGAACTTCACACAGAACAGGGTTGCCGGCGGGATTTCAAATAATCCAAAAGTTATTTTCTAGGAAGAATAATCGAATTTCAGAAATGGGCTACCAGTTTAGCAATAAATTAAAGATATTCACAATTTAATTCATAACTAGTGACAATTCTTTCAATCGGATAAATATCATCTTAACTTGGAGATTGTACCGGTCACAAATACAAATACAAATATTTTATTAGCACAAACACAATTACAATAATTGGCAAAGGCCCAAACTGCCAAAGTGAAGTTACAGTTCATGTTTATGAATAGAAGACACAATAATAATATGACACTATTATGAATACTGAATAATCTCATTTCTAAGAGTTAGACAATTATTAATGTAAGAGCAATGAAATACTTTTAATGAATTACTATTCATACAAAATTTGAGCATTTGATTCTCAGATAAATGATTTTTTTGTAATATACTCAACATATTACATTGAAAACTTTTCCTGTAATTGGAATATTTTTCACATTTAAACAAGAAATGACTTTCATCTTCTACATCACCAGTTTTACATATAGTACAAATTCTATCACTGGTGTGTAAACCTAAGTGCCTCCCCCTTTCGATGGCAAGAATGTGTGCACTTAACCTTATTTTACATAAAATTGACCTCTCTGTTTTGTTTCTGAGGATATCCACGTAAGCACTACGGCGGTTAAATCATAAAAATTTTGGTAAAATTTTAGTTTGGTTGAACTATAAATTTTAGAGGATTGCTCCTGAGTACATTGATCAATCAACCTTTGTTTTATATTTGGTAGGAGTGCTTTAAATGAACAATTGCTCTCCACTATATAAGAAAATCCGAGACTATTAAAGATGGAGTAGAGTTTTTTTGTCCATGGGTTAAAGTTTTTAGTAGCTTGACAAATTTTAGATACTAAGGTATTTTCAGATGTCAAAAGATGTTCCCAAAATTTTATACTAGAAAATGAGATTTTTGACCATAAAGGTAGTCTTCCAAGTTCTGCTCGGCATGCAACATTTGATGCTTTGCAGTGGACCCCTAAAATTTCTTTAATGAATTTCATGTGGAATTTTTCCACAATAGAACTATCTCCGGGGTCAAGGTAAACTCCCCAAACCTCACTACAATATAATAGGATTGGGGTAACTAGGGAATCAAAAAGTTTCTCTAGAAGTTTGCAAGAATTATTCAACCCAATTGTTTTCTTTATTTTAAAGTATGCTTTTCTGGCTTTTTCCATAAGTAAAGATACAGCTACATTAAAGTTGCCATTACACCTTAACATTACCCCTAAGTAACAATATTTTGACACTGTTTGTATGACATTACAGTGTGGGAAACCATTTTTTTCAAACACTCGCCAAAATGGCGAGTGGATTGAAACAAGTACTCGCCAAAATGAAATAGAGCTCGCCATGTTTGGAGAGTGACATTTTTTTTAAACTCGCCAACAAATACCAAATAAACAATACAGTAATGTTCAACAATTTATTTTGCAGATTTTGACAAGTCATTAACTTGGTCAAAAAGGATCAACACTCTCTTAAGAGCTGCACTGATCTCTTATTCCTCAATTTCGTTGTCTTCGTCTTCATCAAGTACGGAAGCACAGACTTTTAGGTTTTGATACGCGGTATAAAACATGTATGTCAAATCTGGTTCCGACACATATTTAACTTTTTGTTTTCGCGTACATGTAGGTTTTCGCTACGAATTCGTTTGAAATATTTCAAAACCAAATTATTGTATTTGCATTAATTTTAAAAGTCATCACATCTATTTTTTATGAAACAATATTTCATTTAATCGTGAAATCGACCTTGGCAAAATTATGCGGGTCGGGATTGTATACTTAATTTTTCTGTAGAGAAAGTGTCATGATCTCCAACGTTGGAGGTAAAGATAGATACGATACATGATGGAATGTTTTCTTATCGAGCAATGATTAATAAAATATTGGATAAATGACACAGTTAACATATATTTTAACTGTTTGGGAGCTATGGTATTTTAAAGCTGTATACCAGTTATCGTGGCGAGCGTTTTCAAGTTCCTACTCGCCTTACAACTGTTACTCGCCAGACCGGCGAGTATAATGTGGATTGTACTCGCCACCCGACATTTCAACTCGCCTTGGCGAGTTGGCGAGCGTTCGTTTCCCACACTGCATTATTGTTATAACTAAACTCATTCACATGTGTTTTTCCATTTGAATTAAAAATTACAACTTTCGATTTTTCTACATTTACTTGTAGTTTCCAATTAGAACAATATGTACCCAGAATATTTAGACTGGATTGTAAACCAGATTTACTTTCTGATAATAACACAATATCATCAGCATACAATAAACAATTTACAGAAAGGTCACCAACTCTAACTGGATCACAATTACCTGTCACTAACTCTTTGACAATATCGTCAATAAAAATATTAAAAAGAGTGGGATTTAAAACATCACCTTGTTTGACTCCACATCACAGGGCCTTGGCTTGTGGCTTGTTTGAAGCATCTTGCATTCTTAGCCAGTATGATGATCTACGTCGTATGTTCTTTATCCATCCATCACAGGGGTCGGAAATGTTATCAATATACCCTGAATATAGTTCATAATGGAAAAAAAATAGAGAAGTTTTGCCAGCGTAGTAAGTGAAACTAACAAGGCATGAAACACGATTATGGGAATTTGACTGTTTTTGTAATATCACCTATTTCCACAGACATATCGAAATATGTCGAACCTGACAGGTAAAACTTAATCCGGTACGACGATGTTTTCGGCATGCCGGTCCGAAAGTCCGGTAAAAATTTGTTCTCTACTTCGGTCAGGAAACAATTTTCTTTTTGTCAGTCCGTCAGACAGTGTCTTTAAAAGTCTATCTTTCTTGCAATAGCATGCTTATTTCTTTAAATAAGCGTCTTCTGTGAGTAACTAAACTTGACCATTGCGTAATCCTAATCGAGTAACTTCCCTTTAAGAAATATAATTCGCCCCAAACATAGATCGGCATTCGACTAGATCGGTCTTTAAAATAAACCAAAACGATTATCATTTGCACTATTTGTATTTTGAAAATATATTCGTTAGTTTCTTTAGATTGATAAAGTTCGTATTCTTCATTAAATATGTTCTTAAAAGTTAAAACATAATTTCTTGGTACCTGATCATTTGTAAAAAAAAAATCGTAATGGTCCGACATGGTTAGGTACAAAAGATTCATGGTTTGAGAAATGTACAATATGGATGAACCGGAAACCGAAGGAAAATGTGTTGCCAAAAACACATTTGAGTCGGCATCACTTTCAGAGAGTTATTGGCAAGGAAAACAAACAATACCTTTATTTACTGATGACCACATTAAAAATAACATTCAATAAAATTATTAAAAGTGTTCTTGTTTTGGTAAACCATCATTTTCTTATCTTACATTTAAGTGGGAAAAAGGGGGGAGGGGGGGTGTCTGGAAACAATTTTTTTTCACAATCATAATTTTTTTTCCACAAAGACATTGATGATGATGATTATGAAGATGAGTGTTATGTTTGAGCTTTTTAATTTTGAACAAATATTGAGAATGTAACGAAATATGATGAATACCTAAAAAAATTATTCTTGAAGTAAACATGTTAAACAAATAAATGAGTTTTTAATGGCAATGCGGAATATGTGGTGGCATTTTAGGTTTTTATTCGGTCAGAAAAATTTTCTTTCGGTCAGACAGTTTTTTTTAAATTGTCTGACCAAATGTCAGACAAGTTGTCTTGGATTTTCGATATGTCTGTTTCCACATAAAAACAATGTTCGATTCGTCTTTACCTCCAGTTGTTTGTTCATGTCTTAATTATGTTTGTTTGCATAAGGAAGTGTCCAATGGCGAATGAATATTGTATTGTTAGCTCACCTGACCCGAAGGGTCAGGTGAGCTATTGCTATCACTGGGCGTCTGTCGTCCGTCTGTCGTTAGCTTTTTGCATTTTAATCAACTCCTCTAAAACCACTGGGCCAATTTGAACCAAACTTTGGTGGAATGGTCCTTGGGTGGTCCCCTTTCAGAATTGTGTCCGACAATCCCCCCGCCTACCAAGATGGCTGCCGTTACTAAAAATAGAAAATTCAACAAAAAATCACTTAAAAATTATCTTCTCTGAAACTGCTGGGCCAATTGGGCCGAAACTATGGTGGAATGATCTTCAGATGGTCCTCTTTCAGAATTGTGTCCGATGACCCCGGGCACCAACCAAGATGGCTGCCTTTACTAAAAATAGAAAATTCGGCCAAAAATCACTTACAAATTATCTTCTCTGAAACTGCGGGGCCAATTGTGCCCAAACTATGGTGGAATGGTCTTCAGATGGTCCTCTTTGAGAATTGTGTCCGATGGCCCCGGCCGCCAACCAAGATAGCCGCTGTTACTAAAAATAGAAAATTTAGCAAAAAAATCACTTAAAAATTATCTTCTCTGAAACTGCGGGGCCAATTGGGCCCAAACTATGGTGGAATGGTCTTCAGATGGTCCCCTTTCAGAATTCTGTCCGACGACCCCGGCCGCCAACCAAGATGGCTGCCGTTACTAAAAATAGAAAATTCGGCCAAAAATCACTTACAAATTATCTTCTCTGAAACTGCAGGGCCAATTGTGCCCAAACTATGGTGGAATGGTCTTCAGATGGTCCTCTTTGAGAATTGTGTCTGATGACCCCGGCCGCCAACCAAGATAGCCGCCGTTACTAAAAATAGAAAATTTAGCAAAAAAATCACTTAAAAATTATCTTCTCTGAAACTGCTGGGCCAATTGGGCCCAAACTATGGTGGAATGGTCTTCAGATGGTCCTCTTTCAGAATTCTGTCCGACGACCCTGACCACCAACCAAGATGGCTACCGTTACTAAAAATAGAAAATTCGGCAAAAAATCACTTACAAATTATCTCCTCTGAAATTGCTGGGCCAATTGGGCCCAAACTATGGTGGAATGGTCTTTAGGTCATCCCCTTTCAGAATTCTGTCCGACGACCCCGGCCGCCAACCAAGATGGCTGCCATTACTAAAAATAGAAAATTCGGCCAAAAATCACTTACAAATTATCTTCTCTGAAACTGCGGGGCCAATTGTGCCCAAACTATGGTGGAATGGTCTTCAGATGGTCCTTTTTGAGAATTGTGTCCGATGATCCCTGCCGCCAACCAAGATAGCCACCGTTACTCAAAATATCAAATTTGGCAAAAAATCACTTAAAAATTATCTCCTCTGAAACTACGGGGCCAATTGGGGCCAAACTATGGTGGAATGGTCTTTAGGTGGTCATCTTTCAGAATTGTGTCCAACGACCCCGGCCGCCAACTAATATGGCCACCATTAATAAAAATAGAAAATTCAGCAAAAAATCACTTAAAATTATCTCCTCTGAAACTGCTGGGCCAATTGGACCCAAACTATGGTGGAATGGTCTTTAGGTGATCCCCTTTCAGAATTCTGTCTGACGACTCGGCTGCCAGCCAAGATGTCTGCCATTACTAAAAATAGAAAATTTGGCAAAAAATCACTTAAAAATGATCTCCTCTGAAACCGCTGGGTCAAATGGGCCCAAACTATGGTGAAATGGTCTTTAGATGGTCTACCTTCAGAATTATATCCGACAACCCCGCCCGTCAAAGAAGATGGTGGCCATTGCTAAAAATAGAAGATTCGCCAAAATTCACTTAAAAATTATCTCCTCTGAAACTGCTGGGCCAACTTTTAGCCAGGAGAGCGATTACAGGCTCCTAGGAGCCTCTAGTGTTTTAGTTTTGTTTGTCTTTGTCTTGTGTACCCAATATTGTTCATTTTTGATTGCTCCTTTGGTATTCTCTAACGTTTATTTGGAGCTGTCATCAACTGCCATTATTTCAGAATTAACCATATTATAAAAAACTTTTTTCTATATTTGCTATATGCGATTAATACGGATCACATAATTCATAATTACAATTTGTTTATTGACAATCTTTATTACCTCCCTTGAAGATTAAGATTATGTATTGTGTGATCAAGGGTAATCACATATAGAAATCTACAATGTATGTTTATGACATAAATTAAAGCTATTAAATGTGATTTTGAATTATATTAAGAAAGTTTTTTTGATTAATTAAATGATCATTCCGGCAAAAATTGCTGACGTTGCTAAATGGCCCATAAGTAAATGCTGTCGATAGGTAATCGAAGGAAAAACAGTTGAAATAGATGCTTAAAAGTAAAAAAAAGTAGTTAAATAAATACACAGTCACAGATCTGCGACATTACGAGAACAGTCTAACTTCCTAAATTCTTGTTTCATTCCTTGTTCGTTACACTCACTATGTTTTTGAAACATCACTGTTTTCTTTTCATTTTGAACTATATTCTTGATATATTGATAAAATTTTTGACTCCTGTGCAACCATAAACACAGAGAAGGGCAGACATCTTTTTTTTATCCAGAGTCACATAAAGTCCTATTTCTGATGTTAAATCCATATACATTTTTGTAGCATGTCAAAAAACCAATATGGCTCAACTCCCAATACACTGGTCTTTTCAAGAAATGTAATGCTCATCTTCCTAGATATGACAGTTTTTCATTGCATGAGCAGGGTTTGAACTCACAACTTCAGTGGTGATAGGTACTGATTGCACAGGTAGTTGTAAATCCAATTACCATACGATCATGATCACAACAACCCCCTAAAATATATATTGTGTTGTTGCAGTGACAGGTATAATTTGTACACACAACCTGTTTCTCAAGTTAAAAAGCTGTTCTAGCCTCTATGAAAAATCTAATTCTTTGTTTTCATAGTCAAAATATTCATCAATCAATATGATTTGTTCAGTAGTTCACACAATTACCATGATTACAGTGAATTGCTGAAAAATAAAATATGGCATTAAAGTTTAAGATGTAATTTTTGTTTTTCAGAGATGAAGCTGTGAGGCCACATCACTGACAAATAATATAAATGGCATTAAATTATGTTCAAAGTTTAAGATGTAAGTTTTGTTTTTCAGAAATGAAGCTGTGAGACAGTCAGCGACATCACTGACAAATAATATAAATGGCATTAAATTATGTTCAAAGTTTAAGATGTAATTTTTGTTTTTCAGAAATGAAGCTGTGAGACAGTCGGCCACATCACTGACAAATAATATAAATGGCATTAAATTATGTTCAAAGTTTAAGATGTAATTTTTGTTTTTCAGAAATGAAGCTGTGAGACAGTCAGCCACATCACTGACAAATAATATAAATGGCATTAAATTATGTTCAAAGTTTAAGATGTAATTTTTGCTTTTCAGAGATGAAGCTGTGAGACAGTCGGCCACATCAATGACTAAATCTAGTGTAGAAATGGAAAATCATGTCTTCATGAAAGCAAAATCAAGGGTAAAATATGTTCATTCTATTTAGACAAAAAAAAATATAAAGTGTTTCTGATTGGTTGATCAACCCAAAAATAATATGTCTGATCCTCATATTGTTTTAATAATAAAAAAATTCTGCAAAAATCAGGAAGTTTGGTTTTCTTTCCATGTATGTTTTCCTGCATCAACAAGACACTAGAGAATCTTTCTGAAAAACACTTCAGTGATAATTAATGGGTTAATTTCCAATTTTCTTCATTATATCCCCGCTCCACCGGAGGGGGGTTATACTGTTTTACCTCTGACCGTCTGCCTTCCGTCCGTCCCAAGATATTTTTCGTCGCATTTTTCTCAGCAACTATTGATGGCAGAAATCTGATATTTGGTCACAAGCTTCATATAGGTATGCCATATTGTGGTAAGCATTTTTGGACCCGTCAGATTCCTACTTCCTGTTTGTCGACTTAGTTGGTTTTTATACACATTGAACATATATGTGGGGGTATCATAAGTGAGCATTAGCTCACAGTTCATCTTGTTTAATTTGCACACAGAATTGACGTTTAGATCCAGTATGCTGCAGAATAGAAGCACAGGAGTCTGAAATTGTAGTTTAGTTTAAACATATTTTATTGTTCATGACAACAAAATGGATAAGACACAAGTTTTTCCAACTTAGAACATCTTTTCCAGTAATTTTCTCAATTTATCAGAACATTATTTAATACATAATAAGAAACATTTGATGTATTAAATAATAATAATATTTATATTCATTGGGTACAAATCTCGCTCAGAAGAGGTGTGCTCGATACAACATTATGTGATAAAGTTTGTTAGTGACTTGCGCAGGTTGGTGGTTTTCTCCAGGTACGTCGGTTTCCTCCACCAATAAAACTGACTGCCACTATATAACTGAAATATTGTTGAATGTGGCATTAAACACCATAACCCTAACCCAATTCATTGGGCATATTGTGTAAGGTTTCTTGACAATGGGAATAAAAAGTGTTTATGTCCTATTGCCCAACAAACTTATACAATATCTCAATTTATATTCAACATGTAAATAAATTTCAGACTCCTGCGATGGTAGGGACATCAAATGTATTTTCTATTCGGAAGGAAAATTGTGACCATATGCCCAAAAAATAGAACTTTTAAACTCCTTCGGGCTTTTCGCTACCCTTTAAAACATTTTTTATTCCACGATGAAGGGATGATGTAAATGGATATATCATTAAAAATAGGGGCTGTCGAGGCCGTGATTGTATGGGAGTTGAATCGATGCTGATCACCAATAATGTTGTGAGTTCGAATCCCGTTCATGGCGAGGTGTACTCGATACAACAGTATGTGATAAAGTATGTCAGTGATTGGCTACAGGTCCGTGGTTTTCTCCGGGTACACTGGTTTCCTCCATCAATAAAACTGAGCTCCACGATATAACTGAAATATTGTTAAAACTGGCGTTAAACACCATAAACCTAAACCTATCATTAAAAATAAAAACCCTACATATACCTGTCAAACCTAATTTTGTAAAACATGAAATAAAATTGAAAACGCACAATATGTTTGGGGCTTGAGATGTAATATAAAATACAATAAACCTTGTTTTGTTAAAGTTGACATGACTCAAAGAAACGAAAAGTATTCCCATTAAGTGTATAAGAGATTTATTTTGGAAGACTTTTCTGCAAAGGATGAATTAAATCAGCAGAATCATTTCAGAAAATAAACTAGATGTTTTAGAACAAGCTGATAAATTTTTTATTGATTATAAGGAACTACAGTATGTTCCCTTACAGGCTTGGGGCCGTCGTGTTTGTGATTGTTTGGTAGTTGGATATACAACTACCTAAGCAATCAGTACCTATCAACACTTCTGTTGTGAGTTCAAATCCGGCTCAAGCAAGGTGTACTCTAGAATGTTATGTGATAAAGTTTGTCAGTGACTTACGGCAGGTCTGATGTTTTCTCCGTGTTCTCTGATTTCCTCCACCAATAAAACGGACTGCCACGATATAACTGAAATATTGTTGAAAGTGGCGTTAAACACCATAAACTAAACCTAGACTTGTAAGTTGTAGTGGTGAAATAGTATTGATTTATGTATATGACAAGATGATTATTAATTTATTTAGAGTTATCTTTCTTTTCTCAGTTCTAGATATTTAGTTCTTGGTATTAAATAATCCACATGTTATTTTATAGGAAGAATATTTAGCATTGGTAGCCAGACTTATACTACATGTAAAGGATATGAGTAAGTCTTACACAATTTTTTTCATACATTTATTATAAAGAAATTACAGTCAAACCTGTATATAAAGGCCACTCAAGGGAACCTGAAAATGTGACTTTTATGTGCAGTTTCCCTTTTAGGTTTAAAGTATATGCACTATTCATTAATGGGGAAAATGAGGCTGCCCTTTATAGACAGTGATTTGTTATATAGATGTGCCCTTTAAGGAAGGTTTGACTGTAAATGCTTCTTTTAAAAACATATTAAAATTATGTAAAAACTAATAATCACACTCCAGGCCTTGTTGGTGTATGGTGATGAAAACAATTATTTGTGGATAGTGTCTAAGGTGATATATTGTATGTTTACTGTTTACCTACATAAACTGCCATACCCAATTTTTAGCTCGCTTGACAGGGCTCTACAATTCATACCAGCACCCACTAGTCCCTGGATAGTAAGGAAAAAATTTTACTCGCAAACAAAAGAATGTTACTTGCCATAATACGTACTATTTATCTCCAATATGTATTTATTTGTACATAATTATTAATGCTCTGAATGAGGCAGAAGATGCTTAGTTGAGGAATGGGTTTTTTCTGATACCACATTGAAACATTTTTCATGTTTCATACTTTTATTTTTATTTTGATAAACATGACTTTCACGTCTAACCTTTTTTCCACTAGGTTTTGCCAGCAATATATTGGCCTGCCTTTCTGCAAGCATAACATAGTTATTGGAATCATCAATGAGCCACGAAAACTTCGAAACATCTTGAATTTATGCTTTTTAGCTTTAGAACCCGGTTCATTTTTAGCGAAAAATTTGGTGAGAAAGTTTTGTTTTTTGCTAACAGTGGTCCCTTCCAAGTGTTAAAAGAAGTTATTTAAAACTTTTATGTCCGAGTCAATTGCGTGGTTTAAAAGACTGGTAAATCAAAGTCGGAATTTAAATTGAAAAAATATCGGTGAGGGAATGAAAATGTTCCTGAAATATAAACTCACCGTCTGGCTATCAATACGGAATTTTTACAAAAGTAACTCGCAAATGCGAGTATTTTGGTCGCATTGTAGAGCCCTACTTGACTCAAAGTTTGCCAGAATCATCCTTAGGGTGTCTACTTTCAAAATTGTATCCAATGATACTCTCCGTTATAAAACATGGCTGTTGTAACTATAAATAGAACCTAGGGGGGAATACAACACACCTACAGAGCAAATAAAGCCACATTTGCCCACTAAACAAGCTTACATTATTTGAGTTGTAGTTACATTTCAGTGTGTAGTATGAAATATGTTATGCTTTTTGTTGAAATTTGTGTTTTTGGATTGCTGATGATATAATATACAAACTGGGCTCATTTTGACAAGAGATATTTTGAAAATCGTCTCTTCTGAAAGCACTGAGCCAAATTAAACCAAACCTTAAGCTTGCAGGGATGATCTTTGGGTGTTTAATCCCATTTTAATATCATATCTGATAGATGCAACCTCTTTCCAAGATTGCCACGGTTACTAAAAATTTTAAGTTCTTCAAATGGGCAAAAATACTACATTTTAGTTGTAGTTTTCTCCTAATAAGTTTGCACAATTTTTCCATGGAATTTGCAATTTTGACTTTTTTAGTCGAATACTTAAATTAGGCCTATTTTAATAAAAATTGATTAGAAATATCTCTGAAAACACTCCCTGCCCTTGTCTAAATTGTCATTATTTGAGTACAAAAAAATGTATGTATCCCATGATCCTGCCACCAACCAACATGGCTGCTGTTACTGTAAATAGAACATTTGGAATAAAACACTATTGAGGAGGAGATATAGATTTTTTTGTTCATTGCCTACGTAAATCAGGTGAGCAATTTCAGGCTCTTGAGGGCCTCTGGTTTTCAACCAAAGCTTGTCTGAATAATCCTTTGTGTGTTTACTTTAAACATGTAGCTGTTGATCCCACCAGGCTTACATAGTTGGTTGCTATTACTGTGAATAAAACCTAGTGGTGTAATTTAAAAATACGCCCACAAAACCAATAAAGCTACACTTTTTCACCAAATGAGCTCAAATATGATTTCTTTGTAGATTTTAATGGAAGGTGTGACATATTATGAGTTTTGTCGAAATATTTTGCATTTCATCTATTTTTCATGAAAATATGCAAAATAGGCTGATTTTCACCCAAAAAATATTTAAAATTCCTATTCTCTGACACTATGTAGTGAAATTTAACCAGACCTTGCAGGCAGAGATGGGGTAATTGTAATTGTAATCATTAATCAGCTGTAATCGATTACATTTTTTCGAGTAATCATTGTATTCATTAATCATCCCAAAATCTGATTACATGTAATTTAATTTAATCAATTACTTTTCAAAATACCCTGTAATCATGATTACTTTTTGATTACATTCTGATTACAATGGAAATAAATCTCAAATTGTGTCTATGGATAATAAATTAATATATTATGTCCAAAAAGAGTTATTTTAGTGTTCATATCTAATAAGTATTCTTCTTGTAAATGGTGCTTTTTTCTTTCTCAATTTTATAAGATATCACAATTTCACAAAATATGAATACAATGCCAACAAAAAATATTCTAATGAAAAAAAAGTTTGTGAGAACTATCAAAGAACCCATACTGATATGTTTTAATAAATAAGTACAAAGTAAAACTCAAGGGTATATAAAATTTTATTCTTTCATTGCAAGTGCAATGGTTCATAGTTACAAATTGTCAAATTGTACATGTTACATTGTATATATGTTATAAATCTATGTGATTTATTAAATTGGTGAAGTTCTACTTTAAAAACATATCCAATAAAGTCCTTAAGTCCTTATGAAAAATGCAAATAACTTAACTAACATGTTAAACATCATTCAAATAATTATGAATTATTTTAAAATTCATTGTAATCAGATGTAATCATGATTACTTTACCAATGTAATCATTAATTTAATCAATTACTTTCAGAAATGCTGTGATCATTAATTAATTTAATCGTACATTTGGCAAAGTAATTGTAATTTAATCAATTACATTGAAAGTAATCGGACCCATCTCTGCTTGCAGGATTGGTCATCAAATTCATATCTGACAGTCCAACCTCCTTCCAAGATAGCCACAATTACTAAAGATAGAAATGTTTTCAAATGGTCGAAACTGTTATATTTTATAAACTAAAATGAGTTGAAATTTAAACTGTAGTTTTATACTTAATGAGTTGATTAATATATTTGGATTTTTTTTGTGACTTTTGTAATTTTGACGATTTTTTGTCAAATATGCCAATTAGGCCAGATTTATATAAAAATGATTGACAATCTTCTCTTCTGAAAAAACTTGAACAAAATTTGACCTGAGTCATCATCAGTATATATGCATATGATGACTTTGCCAATTAACCAACATGAGAACATGGGGCAAAATGTATACAATTTTGATTTTTATATATTATTTTATTCTTTAACTAGTGCATTATGGAATTTCCATGCATGTATTAATTAAAATATAATATAATGTAGATGGACTAACACTTGATCAATATTAAACCTGTAAGAATCCTATCCAGTTTATACCAATTTAATTAAGAAGTATATTCACCTTTTTATAAGACAAGAACACCTACATGGATCAGTATTGCAAGGAATTAGTATTTTTTTTCACACCTTCAACAAAACAATTTTACAAAATAATTTAAACTTTTGATGTACAATTATAGACTTATGTATTGAAAGGGTAAGGGTTATGGTATTTAATGCCACTTTCAACAATACTCCAGTTATATCGTGGCAGTCTGTTTTGTTGGTGGAGGAAACCGGAGTTCTCGGAGAAAACCACAGAACTGTCGCAAGTCATTGACAAATTTTATCATATAATGTTGTATCGAGTACACTTCGCCTGAGTGGGATTCGAACTCACAACGTTAGTGGTGATAGGCACTGATTTCATAGATCTATATAGTTATAAAATCCAACTACCATACAATGAGGGCCACGGCAGCCCCCTTTTATGTATTGATATCATTAAATAATACATAGGTATGACATGTGTACAAAGTAATTTAATTATAATTACTAGAAAATGTAACTTTGTACCAATGTTTTCTCAATAAATGATAAAT
This sequence comes from Gigantidas platifrons, assembly GCA_002080005.1. NCBI lineage: Eukaryota > Metazoa > Mollusca > Bivalvia > Mytilida > Modiolidae > Gigantidas > Gigantidas platifrons. The sequence continues at coordinate 242,510 of MJUT01047519.1, forward strand.
AATTGATGGAAGTGTTTGTAGTGATTTATTGAAGATAAATAATATACATGTACAAGAATTAATAGTTGTGTAGTTATTAGACAAGTTGAAATGAAGTTGCACTAAGTTTATTTTGGAGTGAAGTTAGTATGGGTGGTTGGATGGTGGGCAGCTTGTATATCAAATGTTTTAGCAGTCAACATCTAGTACCTGGTCTGGATGGATGTTAACCAAATATAACACAAGATCAAAAACCATATTTTTTTGTCAAGAATTTGAGTTATAGGCCTTGAAGATGCAAAGAAAATATAAAAATGTTCTTGCTATCCCAGTAAACAAATATTTCATCAGATTCATACAAGTTTTTATACATCCTTTATATGGACCAATATCTTAATTTTTAATCAAGATCTTAAGAGTTATGCCCCTTTCATGATATAAGAAAGTCTGAAAATATTCTTGTTAACCCACTAGAAAAATAATCCCTCAACAGATTCAAACTGAATTTATGCTAAATCTATATATACATTTTGTACATGTACATTTGTATATCAATTATATTCAGTCAAGTTCAAAAACCATATTATTTCATCAAGAATTTTAAGAGCTATTCTTCTTGAAGATAAAAGAAAGTGTAAAGATGTTCTTGATAGCACTGTCAAGTTTGAAAACATATTTTTTAGTAAAGAATTTTGAGAGTTATCTCCCTTGAGGATGTCAAAACATGTTTTATGATGTATTCTAAGTATTCATTATGGAGCATGGATGACAGAATGGTTAAGATTGTTAACTTAATGCCACTATCCTTACACCACTGTGTCCCCTCAGATACCCACTTCAAGTGTTAAGGCGTCCAGACACTATAGGATTAAACGCTTCTTTTCAGGAGTTCATGCATGTGTAAACAGTGCTGATGCAATCACAAAATATGTGAAGTTTGTGAGCGCATCGGCACCGTTTACACATGCATGAACATCTGAAAAGAACCATTTAATACTTATAATTTTTCCATGTGAATCTTTTCCTTATTTTGATTATTAAACTGATTTTCAGGCTTGCTTTCAATCGAACACTATCGTAGTTTCCTGTCGGTGGCCGCCATACTGTTTATACTGGTTATGCAAAAAAGTTCATCAAGTTATGAATGAATCAAAAACGTAAAAGTTCATGAAGTTATGAACGAATCAAAAACAAACACGTGACAGTGCTCTTGTCCAATCAAAAGGTACGAAAACGATATACATTAATTCTACAAGAATTATAAACTTATGGCTTGCATTGTCATCAGCCACTTCGTAATACATCTCCAGACTCTCATCCCCAAAAAATTTGGTAGCAACAAAATTCCTGAAAAATTGCTGAAAGTGACGATAATTATTATTAAACCTTAAAAGAGTATTTGATACAAGTAACAACATCACAGTATATACATGAATGTTTCCAACTCCTTCATTGTGACTTTTAAAGAATGAAAGAAGAGAAAAGAGTTCTCAGAGAAAACCATTAATTGTCAGAAAGTACCATTTTAAACTTTCTCACATAAGGTGCATGTTGATTAGCTGGGACTGTACCTTTCCCTCTTCTTTATTGAAAGGATAGTGGTTAATAAAGATTATCTGTTGTCTTGACTACAAGACCATTGTTCCTCCTATAACTAGTAATGACAATTGTACACTCAATAGTAATGTTTGTTATCATATACTTACTCAAGATATGTTTAATTTTGCATATGTGATAAATTCGAAATGCAACAAGTCATATCTCCCAGGGGTGTAATATCCGCATCCGTATTACTTGGGGTGGGGGGTGTAATATGGATTTTTCAAAATGGCCACCGGAAATTTTGCATGAAATCGAGTGTTTAGTTTTTCACAATTATTTTGTCTTTTTTGGGAAAAAAAATGTTCTTCCGAAATTTATGTTGTCCGGTCCGATCAGTTTTCGTTATTAATGTATCGTTATTTACTTCCATCGTCTGTTACTGTCAAAATGGATTACGAAGAAAACATGGAAAATGCTCGTTATGCAACGAATGATGACACTCCTATATGAACCAAAGATTGAATCATCTTGTGTTGTTGTAGAAAAAGTGTAACTGTATAAGGATTATGTCTCTATACACATATAATAAAAACGTAGATCTAGATATATATAATATGACATTATTGCATCATATCCCAAATCACACTTCATGGTTTCTGAAAACGATCAGCTCTCACAAATATGAAGAAAGACGCATTGAAGTATATGATAAATAGGTTATGATATGGCATTTTTCATATCACATGCCATATCAACTCTCGACCCATATTAGCCCTCGGACCTTCGACCCTTGGACTAATGTGGGCGTCTCGGGTTGATATGACATGTGATATGAAAAATGCCATATATATATTAATCTATAATTATTACGATTTAAAAGAAACCCAAAAAACAAGAGGCTAGACCACCTAGACTACAATTCTAGTTAGAAAATAAAAGCGTAAAATTGTTTTGAGGACAGGTATGAGAAAATCTAGACATTTCAATAAAATGATTGATACCATGCAAACCTCATAAGTTTTGTAATATTTTATTGATGTTTACAAATATTAATCATAAATAATTAATATTATTAAATACAAAAATATTAATTATACATAATTATGATGATTAAATACCAAAAAAAAAAAAATTAATATAATGTAGAGTTTGCATATTATCACCTCATTGTGGCAACATTGTAGAGACTGGGTTGATATTAAAAGAAAGAATATATTCGTTGTGAATAAAAGAAAGAATGCACTCTTAAGCTGTGTTGATAATAGTTATTATTGTAACCTTGATATTATTAGGAGATTATTTGTCTGACTTAAAGCTGGTTTATTTTGTATTCAATTAAGCTTATTTTGCCTATTTGTATTGATTTAATATTAGCTTGATTTGACAGACCTGGCTTTTTCAGACGTTTCTAGTCGCGGTAGTAGAGACGAAATTATTTAATTAAATAACCATGTGTCTGAGAAACATCTGTAGGCATTTCTTTGCTTTAGTTTTAGTTTTTTTTTTTAAATAGGACTGCAGTGCATATATATTTCTATTCTGTCAGTCACTCTGTTTAGAATTGGTTTTCGGTGTGTAACTTTATTTCAATTTAACCTGCAAATTCTGTCAGTCACTCTGTTCAAAATTGGTTTTCAGTGTGGTAACTTTATTTCAATTTAAGCTGCAAGTGTTCTGTTTGAGCAATCAAATTGCATTGACTTCTGTTTAATATTTTGTTATATATAGTATATCACTGACTGTAGATCATTCTCTGAAACAGAAGCTATATTACTTCCTATAGAGTACAGAAAACCACCTCTGCAATGACAGAAGGAGAGGTTTCCCCTATTATGTCAGACATTCATGTAAGTGTGCTCCAAAGGGTTATACAGTTCCTGCTCCTCTAGTGACATCTGTTGTGTTAAATATCTGATGACAAGTCAAATTCAGTGATGAACAAGAAAAGAAGAATGGGTATGTGACTATGACAAATCCAGGGGGGTGAATGTACGTCATAATTGGAAGGTAAGATTTTACTTATAGCATTAGTTATTGTAAGGATAACATTAAGTGTGATAGTGCATCAGATGCCCCTAAATATCTGCTAATCAATGGTGTGTTCATCGTTCAAAAACTTGTTGTCAACTCAAACGCTTCGACAATGTTATTTCAACCTGTTGCGGACACGCTGTCGAAGTGTTTGAGAGTCTGACAACAAGTTTTTGAACAATAGATGCACAGTTGTTTAGCGTTGTTTAATTAATGCTATAAGTAAAAACTTACCTTCAAGTGGCACAAAATGGCTTCCAATTATGACGTACATTCACCCCCCTGAAATCGTTGAATAATTTAGAAGTGATGACTTTAGATTTACCAATGGAAACCTTAGGTTCAGTAGCCCATTGTTAGAAGCAACCCTCTATCAAGGAAATCATGATAGGAAACACAAGCTCTGGAGGATTGTATCAACTGAGAGATACATATACTCTATATGTAGGTGCTGCTGGAATGTTGCTACATATAAATGAAAAGTTAAATTGAAATCATCTCTTTTGACGGCAAGTTTTGTTCTTGAAGTTTTTTTAAAATATCGATCTATAAAAAACAAGCTTGCTGCCACCACAAGACAGAAATGGTTTAGAAGTTTTTTTTGTACTGAACCACTCCGAACTGTAATCAAGTGATCATTGAATGGCACTTTGAAATAATTTTTGTTGATGTCGATAAAATAAAAATGGCCATAATCAATAATGGTCATTATCACTAGTCATAGTAAGTTTAATATTGAACCATATGGGAAAATGTTGACTAAACCTTTTTTTCAGAAGCTGTGTTACATGAAGGAAATGAAACCATACATCAATTACTAGTATCATTGGATAGTCCTTAGTCCTTAAAAAGCTATTGTTTCTCTTAAAGACCGTTAATCGTAGATGACTGGTATTGATGCTTACATGATTTTAATAATTAATTCTATAAAGCACATTTTTCTAACATTATTCAACCAGTTTATAACAATGATAACCAGCTTAGTGATACAGTCTCAGGTGAGCCTCTGGATATTTAAGTTGGCAGAGACTCTGTATCCTTCTTATTGTGAAGACAAAAAAGTTCTTGGATGAAAGCTTGTTTGCCATAATTCCAATCAGTATGAGTTTGCATTGTCCTATTTTTGTTTAAATAGATGTCATTGGCCATATTGTAAGTTTAATGTCTTGTATGCTTTTATTTCTGCTGTGAAGACAGTCATCCTACACCTGCCACCACCTAGATTTATGTTGTTAAATAATTATCTAAATGTAGACCAAAATCATTATTAATATATAACATAGGAATATGAAACACATGCTCATCAGAAAATTCATAGAAATAAAAATTCTACAAATATAATAGCAGGGACAATGCTTACCATCTTAGCTACATACAGTTGCCAGCTGGGCTCTGTAAAATAACAATTTTAGTAGCAAAAATTCTTAGGGTCCAGCATCTGAATTTGTTCATGAAATATTCAAAAATTAAGGAGCCATCTGGGTAATTGCTTGAAATTTTTCAGAGGCCAGGCCAAATATTAGTGATCTTGGGCTTAAGTTAAGCTTTTTTTCCTGCATATGTTTAGACCCCTTGGGAACTATATTATGAAGTGGACAATAAACATGATATTGATGTTGACTCATTATGATTGACAGTCATTTTGAATAATTAAGATGTTTTCCTTGTAAAGTTGTTATTATCTGCTCTCCAATGAAGTTGCGAAGGGATATAGTAACGCTACAGTCCGCCCTTCCTTCCTTCCGTCCGTCTGGCCTTCCGTAACATCCTTGTGAACACTCTAGAATCAATATCCTTCAATGGATTTTGACCAAACTTGGTACATACTTAGTCCTTACGAGAATCTGGAACCTAATTGATTTTCAAGGTCAAAGGTCAAGGTCACCAGGTCAAATTTTTACCGCATAAGATCCTTGTGAACACTCTAGAATCAACATCCTTCAATGGATTTTGACCAAACTTGGTACATACTTAGTCCTTAAGAGAATCTGGAACCCTGTTGATTTTAAAGGTCATATGTCAAAGGTCAAGGTCACTGGGTCAAATTTGTAGGCGTTGGGATATGCCACGCTTTGTGTTGCCCTTGTTTTTTTTGTGGTGATCAGAAATCCAAGATTGTCTCCACTGCAGGACATAGTTTATCAAAGCACACTATAGGAAAACAAACAAATATCCTATATCAGAAACATAAAACTTAACGGAACCAAGATGTACATGAATAGTCATTGGATGATCCCTTGCAATGCTTTTTATACCCCCCGCAAACACAGTTTGGGGGGGGTATATAGGAATCACCCTGTCTGTCCGTCTGTCCGTCCGTCCGTCCATGTACCTTGTAAGCGCAACTCCTCCTAAACGGCTTATTGGATTTTTGTTAAACTTTACACACTTGTAGTACACTATATGCAGATATGCATGAAGGAATATGGTTGTTGTCCAAAATTTAAAAGGGGAGATAATTCAACTTATACTGTCCGCCTGTCCATGTACCTTGTAAGCGCAACTCCTCCTAAACGGCTTATTGGATTTTTATGAAACTTTACACACTTGTAGTACACTACCTGCAGATGGGCATGAAGGAATATAGTTGCTGTCCAAAATTTAAAAGGGGAGATACTTCAACTTATACTGTCACGAAAAGGGCATGTACCTTGTAAGCGCAACTCCTACTAAGCTGTAAGCGGGGGGTATCACTCAGTGAGGTCACTCACAGTTCTAGTTTTCTTTTAATTTAAATGAATCATAATTATACCCCCCGCAAGCAAAGTTTGGGGGGGGGGTATATAGGAATCACCCTGTCCGTCCATGTACCTTGTAAGTGCAACTCCTCCTAAACTGCTGATTGGATTTTTATGAAACTTTACACACTTGTAGTACACTACCTGCAGATATGCATGAAGGAATATGGTTGCTGTCCAATATTTAAAAGGGGAGATAATTCAACTTATACTTTCACGAAAAGGATGAGGGGGACATGTACCTTGTAAGTGCAACTCCTACTAAGCTGCAAGCGGGGGGTATCACTCAGTGAGGTCACTCATAGTTCTAGTTTCAAGATGGCTGGATATTGTTTTAACATGACCATATTGAAATATGAAATTACCAATTTTGCATGGGCCGTTGTGGTCGTGAACTTATGGTACATGTAATTGGATTTACAACTACCTGTGCAATCAGTGCCTATCACCACTAAAGCTGTGAGTTCGAACCACATTCATGGAGAGATGTACTTGATACAACATTAAGTTTATCAGTGACTTGCGACAGGTCTTTTGATTTTCTCCAGGTACTCCGGTTTACTCCACATAAAACTGACCACCAAGATATAACTGAAATATTGTTGAAAGTGTCCATAAACCTAAACATATTCTAGCAACGTTATGGCATTAAGCATTTTTCCAGTATGTACATGAGTTTTTATGGCCGATCAGTCGATTCTCTGCATATCAGAAATTATTCCTGTTTAATAAAAAAAATACAGTATAGGATTACATATTAATATGTGTGTTCACATGCAATATATAAATATAAAAATGATTTTTGTAATAGGATATGTTACCTGATGGAACAGGTAGGATATGTTACCTGATGGAACAGGTATAGCATTGATCTTCTGTACAGCCATTAAGAGTCGTTTAGAATTCAAATATGTCACAGTGTCAGCTTTCTATGTTATGTGATGAACTTATTGATGGTAGTCTTCACGCTAACCCACTTGGCCGAAGCCCGGCACAAGTAAAACTGATTCGGACAAGTGAAAATTATAAAAGAATTTGTTTGAATAATTTTTTTTTTTTCTTCTAAATTTGGCCTTTGGGCAAGTAGGTGAAAAAAATTAAGTCAAAGACTGATTGATGTTTTGATTTAATTCCTTCCAAACAAGTTTTTTGTTATTATGCTATTATGTGGTGATTTCTGTATTGGCCAGAGGCTACAAGCTGTATTTGTACGAGGACCAATAGACAAGACCAAAACAGAAATTGCAGGCCTTTCAATAAGGGGTGGTACTAGGTACTTTTTATCCGCCTAAAATGGTATTTGGTACCTCCTGATTTTAAAGAGTGTTGTATACATAAGATATTCAAAAAAATTGTACAAATTTTAATAAAAAGTACTGCCTGTAATATAGTGTAAATAGAGAAGTACTAGTACACTTGAAAAATATTGAAAGCCCTGGTGATTTCTGTATTGGCCAGAGGCTAGCTGAATTTGTCAGAGGACCAATAAACAAGGTCAATACAGAAATTGCAATGTACCGGTAATTTAATTATATCTTTTTTTAATTAAATGCTTGCTGGAAATAGATTTTAGTGTCTTTTTTTTTTCCATTCTTTTTATGTGTACACAATGTGTAAGTGCATCCATCACATTTTATGGACATCATCATTATCTCATTGAAAAGTAACTTGTTCTCGCTGTCGTATGGCTGAAAAATTGCTCAATTGGCATTAAACAACAATCACTCACTGAATGAAATATGTTCAAATGAAGCTCAATACTGTCCTATATGGCTTCCATGAAGCATATTATCTTTTCTGATTGCCTTAAATAGCACAAAATTCTTCTCATGAAAACTTCTAACTCATTTAAATTTGCGTTAATTGATTTATGGTTGTTCAAATCCAATAATAAATTTCATTTTGTGCCAGTCCACATCCACTTACCATTTTACTGCCATTAAACATGATATAGGTTGGAAAGTGATAGAATTCTTATTTATATTGCACTACGGTTTGGATTTCTCTGCTATAAGATAGGGACCATATAACGGGTTATCCCGCAGTAACAACTCCGCTAGTTTTTGTTGAGAGAATAAAACAAGATAATTTCCAGTTAAATGTCATTTATTAAATGACGTAATAAATGACGTAATACAACTAAACTAACTTGGAAAGTGATAGAATTCTTATTTTCAGAAGCTGTTTAAGGATTTTTGATTTAAATTCAATAATTCAGAGGCTTTAAAACCAGACTTATTTATTTTTATGTCCATCCAACTTGTAAAATGAAAATGGCCACATGAGTGGGAATTACTTCTGAGTGGCAGAAATATAGGCATGATGTTTGAATTAAAACTGCCCTCCCCCCAAAAAACAAATACACCCCCC
>MJUT01047519.1:253962-277805 GCA_002080005.1 Gigantidas platifrons
ACTTAGATGTATTCGGCATGCAGACATTCTTAAGAGGACTTAGTATATGTCAGGTGAGCGATACAGGCTCATGTGAGCCTCTAGTCTTAAAATTAGAACATTTTTCTAATGACTATCTTATGCAACAGTCTTTGAAATTAGGAGATACCAATTACCATTATATAAGTGGGTAAAAGTACCTGATATCCACCTTTAATAACGAAAGGCCAACCAAATAATATAAAGGTCTTTGGGAACAAGAAAACTAAATGACCTAATAAGGACAGCAAAATCTGCTTTAACTGGGGGCTCCTTCGCTAATAAATCTTGACTCAAAAGTCCATCAGCAGAAATTAAGATTAATTAACAGGTACTTGACAGTGAACATGATAATGTTAGGGAAAAAGCAAGATGCGTTGCCATTTGATTTTGCGACCTTGTGCATTACCTCCCCCCACTTTTACATTTGTCAATCTTATTAAAATTGGATGCTTGTGTATCTTTATTTTTTTTTCTTTCGTGATACACTCATATTTCAACCAACCAATTGTGATGAGCCTACTAAATCTTTAGGTATCAAAATGAAGTACATGCTAAGAACTGTTTTTTTTTGTCCAATTGGTCAATATATTTAACTGTCTTGCATATGAATCGAATGACCCAAATGCGATGTTGTTAGATACTAGTAGTGTATCACAATAGATTTTTTTCTTTAAAAAAAAAAGATACATCAAAGATATAATTTAAATTAGATTGCCTATTTCATTATTTGTAGGGCCGTCCTAGTGCCTATTTCATTATTTGTAGGGCCGTCCTAATTCCTATTTCATTATTTGTAGGGCCGTCCTAGTACCTATTGCATTATTTGTAGGGCCGTCCTAGTGCCTATTTCATTAATTGTAGGGCCTTCCTAGTGCCTGTTTCATTATTTGTAGGGCCGCTCTAGTGCCTATTTCATTATTTGTAGGGCCGTCCTAGTGCCTGTTTCATTATTTGTAGGGCCGTCCTAGTGCCTATTTCATTATTTGTAGGGCCGTCCTAGTGCCTATTTCATTATTTGTAGGGCCGTCCTAGTGCCGCTTGATTAATTGTTCCCCTGTGAAAATATCAGTCAGTCAATCAACTTTTTAGTTTAATATACAGAATGAAGTCTTTTTTTTTGTAAGCCACATGCATAGATAAGCAAATTTTGTATACATTAGTTCCCTCTTTATATAAGGAAAATGGCCATATAAGAGGGGGCGGACAGTAAAAAGGGAGGGGGGTGGGAGGTGGGAGGTGGGAGAGAGTACACCCTCTGTCCACCCCCTCATATAACAGAGGTGGCTGGCTTCTCATGAACATTTTATTCTTTCATTCCATCTGAAATCTATAGCCTGATAAAAGAGGAAGGGGCCTTATAAACAATTTTTTCGAAAGCTTTGGAAATTCATGATATAACTGAAATCTTGTTGAAAGTGGGCGTGGTGTTAAACACCATAGCCATAGCCCTCTTAATGATAGATTTAAAAGTTTTAACTGTAAATTATATATCATGTATAATTCGTACACACAGAGATATTTTTAGCATCAATAAAATTTCAAATGATGGAATGTAACTATATCATGTTCATGGTATTCCCCCTAGAGGGAGTTGCATAATTTTGTAATATGATACTTGAAACTGTATTTGAATGTGTAGACTAGGTAAACCCTGTGATGATGTTTTAATGATTATGAATTGGCTCCAAACAGCAGAGCCTTTATCAGAAGATTAAATTTTCAAGTACAAATTAATCAAAGTTATATAGTATTATACTTTTATACTTTGTCTTTAAGCTGTTTTTGTGCTGTAGAAAATTTATTATGATTGATTGAAATTTAAAAAAAAGGTGAAGAATTTTACCTAAATATTTTTTTTGGGTTGAATGACACTTAGACGGAAGAAAAGCTTGGAAGATACTGAAGGGGTATCAGAAGCTGTATATCAAAGAAGGACAGACAATTCAATTAGCCAAAAGGAAAGCGATAAAAAGAGGTCTTATGGTGTTTAACACTACTTTCAACAATATTTCAGTTATATCGTGGTCGCAAGTCACTGACAAACTGTATCACATGATGTTGCATTGCGTACACCTAGCCATGAATGGGGATGGAACTCACAACTTTAGTGGTGATAGTCACTGATTACACAGGTAGTTGTAAATCCAACTACCATATGATCTTGGCTGTAATGGGATAAATAGACAAACAATGATCTGCAAAACACTACACAGAAAAGTAAATTATTGAGTAACATGAACCTTCAAAAAAACCGGGAGTGAAGTCAGGTGCTCCGGAAGGGTATGCAGTTCCTGCTGCACTAGTAACACCCATGATGTTACTCTTGTCAAAACTCGGGGGATAAGTCATGAATGAGGAAAGGACAGACCTCTCACCTGCTCCCCTTGAATGATACTACAATGTACATGGGAAATCTGAGGAAACTCATCAAGGGTTACATGAGAGTAACCCTATGTACCTAACCATCCAACGAAAATGATGATTGAGAGATTATGAAAATGTTTCGAATCTGCTATGCATGCTGCAATCATTGTGATTGGTCGAAAAAGGTCACGGTCATGACTGTCACTATAGTATCACATCATTTGATATTCATGACATAAGGTCACTTGAATGTGACCTGTAATGGGGTTTCCTCACATTTCCACCACGGTGACACATCAGTAAAGGGAAACACTGAGAGATCTGATTTTAATCAGATTGAAGATTTTCAATTTTGAGAAGAGAAAAAATTATTTGGGTTGAAATTTTTAAAGAATTTCTCAAAGGTTTTGTTTATGTCTAATGGCCATTAAAGGAAGTTTCTGAAAGAAAAGTGTTTGAGTGAGTGCCACTTTTGACTTTTTTGGGTCTAATTAGGGTCGAGTGGAACTGTTGAACTACATTTTGTACCATGTTTTGGGATCTCTTTTTTGTCAGTTGTCATTTAAGCAAACTTTCCACTCCAATTTTCTTCTTTGAAATCAATCAACGAAATGGAATCAAAGTTTACAGGAATGTACATTGAAAAGTCATCTTTAATATATGGTTTTTTTTTGGTTCAGATCTGAAATCAATAATGACTGTCAGAACATAATACAGCGAAAACTGTTCAAACCAAACCTCCTTGGGACCAACTTTTGTCTTCAGAATAGACAAGTGTTCCGTGAAATTAATCAAGATTTCCTACATGTACGTTTGGACTTTATTTATAGTTTAGGTTATGGTTAGGGTAATATGGTGTTTAACGCCAATTTCAACAATATTTCAGTTATTTCGTGGCTGTCAGTTTTATTGGTGGAGGAATTCAGAGTACCGGTAGAAAACCACTGTCCTGCCGCAAGTCATTGACAAACTTTATCACATAATGTTGCCTCGAGTATACCTCTCCATGAGCGGGATTTGAACTCACAACTCTTGTGGTGATAGGCACCGATTGACTCAAATTTGAAAAATGTTCATCTAAAAATAAAAATAAATACATGACTGATAGAATGCCTACATTATAGGACTATTTTGTATCTTTTAAGTTTGTTTTGTTGTTTAGAAATCCATTAATATGAACATAGTCGACATTGGATTGTTGGGAAATTGTATGAATATTTTTACAAGATAGTTATCAGTATGACCAAGTAGTATAATCTGTCTTATCAATAAGTTTTGAAAAATATTATATACCAATAATAAATCACAAAAGTTTCTAAATAAAGTTTAACTTATTTTCTTTTTTCACATAAAATTTTAACATTCTACAAGGAATGAAAATACCAAATTCCCCCTCCCCCTTTTCTTTTATCATATGATTTCTTCTTTGTATATTTGCTGCAGTTATGGTGTAAATGATTAATTATAAAAAAAGACAATTGTTTCTTTAATCAAGCTATATTCAATTGTCACAGAAAATGAATACTAAACAAACCTAAAATATCAATAAAGCCATTGATTTGAATTCTGATTACCTTTATTTATTGTACAAATAGCAGTTAGTTAAACTTGTTGAAAAGACTTAAAAAAAACTTACATGTAGTAAGTCTTTACATACATGTAAACAATATGCTGACAATGCATGTAAAATACAGACAGCATTAAAATTATGATTGGTTAGAACTTATAAATTTGACAGTGATCATTTAAAGACAATTTAATTGTCAAACAAGTTCACATTTAGTTATTGCATAAATCAAATCTGACAGGTCTCTCTGACACTATATTTATATATACATTGATATATGTGGTGAAAAAGGACTAAAATCATTTTACCTTAAATAGTAGTCAATTACGCTTGTCTGATAAGGATCTCGAGATATTTTTGGAGAGATTAAGTGACAATATTATTGACAATTATGCATATTGATTCGGGAAGGATCTGTATTGTTATATATTTCTAGCCGTTTGAATGAAATTGACTCTGGATATACGACAGACTGCTCGCTAAAATAACAGTTTTCTGACTTTTTCCAATCTATTGTTTGTCATTGTTAATTCTATATCTATCATTTACATTTTGAGTGAAAGTCGAAATGGAAGGAAGCAATTAATTTTTTTTCCCCAACGAAATCGAAAACAGATATTTTACGAATGTTGCATTAGTTTTGCATTTACTTGTGTGATTAATTTCAGTTTTGGATTTAGCTTGTCGGTTTTTGAAAGGAAAATAAGAAATTTTGATTTATTTTATTGTTTCAGTTTTACACTATATGAATTGTGAGTTTTAGACAGGAAGCCGGTTTCTCATTTAGATTTTTGGATCAACACAAGTGTTTATGGGATGTTAATTGAATTATTACAAAATTGTGATGGAATTGGATTTTTTTTATATGTAGCTCTTTTCGTTAAAATTGAACTCTTGTTTTAAGTGATTGTTAAATTGGTTTGTTTTGATGGATAATTCCTTCAGCAGAACAGAAAATGTATTAAATCTTCTGACACAAATTTATTGATAACTAAGGCTTTGTTTGCAACAAGTGAAATATTGTTATAGATTTTATCGTAGTTGTGTTTTTTTTCTTCAAAAAACAAAAACAAAACAAACACGAAAGCAATTGAAATGTACAGGTGAATTGATATCAGAAATATACATGCTGGATGATAATAATAATAATAATAATACATTTGTAATAATAAAAAGAAAACTATTGCTGTATTGAAAAAAGCATAACACATTGGATTTTGAAGCTATTGAAGTGTAGGTTGGATGTTGTCAAAAGATTAGCATTAAGATCAACAAACAAACCCTTTCATGAAGAGCTTTGGGTCCTAAATGGATTTCATCGTGAACTGACTACTGTCATTGTGTTGAGTTCATTGGCACGACTTTTGTAGAATCTACATTTATATTAATATTGCGTCAATACCTAATTTGAATTGAAAATGGATAGAGTGAAGCTTGGAAACGAGAACTCTCGCCTGTACTTTCGGCCTAACTTCTGAGTAGATTTAATTATACAACCATCAACTTCTTTCTGTCCTCGAGTCATCAGATAACAAGAGATATATATATCTGGATTTAATGTAGGATAGAGTATGCATACAAGGAGAGAAATGGCAGGACCCCCATATAACATTGGATGGAACCCCCAGATGTACTATTATCCATGTATGTATATATAGATATTGTTGTTTCTTTTGTAAGGGAGCATTCATTGAATTTTTTTTTGGGGGGGAGGGGGGGGGGTGATGTTTAGGATACTATGCCTTGACACATTGTTTTCTAATTAACAGAAAAAAAGGATAAATATTTGGTTTAGTGCATATTAGATGGATAGAGGATAGAGACAATTATAAAAAACAAATTTGGAGGGGGAGGGGGGATTTTTTATCAGACTTTTATTGGGGTGAGATGGTGATCATTATGGATTTTTATTTGTCTCATTTAAGGGACTTGCCACCTTAATAAACACAATTGTTGCTACCTAATAAATACAGAGAGGTCAGTCAGGGTCATTGTATACAATACAACATTTATTGATGATATAGCTATGGTTTTAGGTATCAATAAATACTGATTATTTTTATTGATAAAATAAGTATTGAGAGTTACAATGTGACAGTATAATCCATCAGAATTGATGTTGCTGTTAAATTATGGATGCGATTTGTTGACAGTTTTCATCTGTGGTTCATGCAAAGCTATAATAAAAGTGAAGTCCTGAAGTAATATTAGCAGAGCTATTATATTAAAATGTGCTAGATGATAAAATTGTTTGTCATCAGTCAGTATCTTCTTGTAATGTAAAGATTGCAACTTTTTTCTTCTTTGAAAAAAAGGGGGGGATAAAATGCTTGTCTTTGCCTTAATTTTGTTCTCCTACTAAGCCAAATATAGAAAAATGTTCTATTCATTCAAACAAATTCTTTCATAATTTTCACTTGTCCGAATCCAGTTTACTTGTCCCGGACTTTGTTCATGTGAGTGGGTTAGTGCGAAGACTGGCATAATGCAACTTATTTCCTTCTTTTTAAGGGGGGATTAAGATTACACATTATTTTTCTTTTTTTAATGTAGTGGGATAAGGATTATGCAAGTTTCTCTTTATTTTGAAAAGGGAAGGGGATCAAGATTATGCATTTTTTTCTTCCTTCGTAGGGGGAGGGGGTAAAATGTTTTGATTGAATTGGATATATATAAATATGCAACAATATTTCAGTTATAAAATGTCAGTCATTTTTATTGGACGGTGGAGCAAACGAGAGTACTCGGAGAAAACCAATGATATACCCAGACTTGAATTGATTATACCACCCAGGGGCGGATCCAGGATTTCCAGTAATGGGGGTGCACACTTAAAAAAATCATGCCGAGTGGAGGGAGGCGTGAAAATTTTTGGGGTGTTTCGTGTGAAAAATCATGATTTTACGCAAAAAAATCATATTTTTTCCAATTTTAGGGGGGGGGGGCATGTGCCAGGTGCACCCCCCCCTGGATCTGCCCCTGCCACCGTGAAGGAATCAAATTCACGTACTGTTGTGGTGACTGGTACTAATTACACAGGTAGATATTAATTCAACTACCATTGGGCCAAGAAAAAAAAACATTTCCTCAGGTAGCCAAAACTTTTTTTTTTTTTACTTCACAAGGGATTGAACAGTGCTTGTCCAAAAACAGCAATACAAACATTAGGGGTAGACACTAAAAATTAGGGTTGGTAGCTGGGTTAGAGGAAACACTGGTAAATTTTGTTTTTGTTGGCCTTGGATCATGCCACATACATGTATTTGAATGTCAGCTTTGACAGAAAAACAACAGCTGATACAATAGCAAGTTTAACCATTGTTTGTTTATGACACCCATAAGGCAAAAATACACAGATCTACCTTTATACAAAACAGGAAAATATTATGACATGAACTACACATGTTGTATGTATATTAAATGTCATCAGAATACAAAATAAATACTAAAACTTGCACATTGTTGATGGAAATTTTTGTGTGTGTGCTAAATTTCAACAATTTATACATAGTTTATGTTGTGCTGTTCCTCCCTTATTATCTCCTCGCCAACAAAGTTGCAAAGGGATAAAGTAACGCTACCTTCCGTCCTTCCGCAACATCCTTGTGAACACTCTAGAATCAACATCCTTCAATGGATTTTGACCAAACTTGGTACATACCAATCCTTAAAAGAATCTGGAACCATATTGATTTTCAAGGTCATATGTCAAAGGTCAAGGTTACCAGGTCAAATTTTCACCACATAACATCCTTGTGAACAATCTAGAATCAACATCCTTCAATGGATTTTGACCAAACTTGGTACAAACTTAGTCCTTAAAAGAATCTGGAACCCTATTGATTTTCAAGGTCACCAGGTCAAATTTTTACCACGTAACATCCTTGTGAACACTCTAGAATCAACATCCTTCAATGCATTTTGACCAAACTTGGTACATACTTAGTCCTTAAAAGAATCTGGAACCCTATTGATTTCAATGTCAAAGGTCAAGGTCACCGGGTAAATTTTTTTCTGCATAGCATCCTTGTGAACACTCTAGAATCAACATCCTTTAATGGATTTTGACCAAACTTGTTACCTACTTAGTCCTTAAGAGAATCTGGAACCCTATTGATTTTCAAGGTCATAGGTCAATGGTCAAGGTCACCGGGTCAAATTTTTTACCACGTAACATCCTTGTGAACACTCTAGAATCAACATCCTTCAATGGATTTTGACCAAACTTGGAACATAATCGATCCTTAGGAGAGTCTGGAACCCTATTGATTTTCAAGGTCAAAGGTCAAGGTCACCGGGTCCAATTTTTAGGCAAGGGGATACGTTTGCGTTGCCCTTGTTTCTGTATAGTTTTATGATCTTGTTTAACTTGTTCTCGTCCTGAATATGCACACAATATTTTCTGCTGGACGTTAATCAACAAACAAATATGTGTTATTGGAGATAACTCTTATTGCAGTATTTACTTTGCGTCTTAATAAATTGACAGGATGTATATGTAATATTTATATCACGGTTTTCCGAGTTAAACTGTTAAACACTTGAGATTGTTTAACTCAGAAAACTGTAATACATGTATAAATGATTTGTAACATGAAGCCATGCAATATCACATCTACGTCGTTGATTATTGCACGGATCTCTGAGAGTAATAATACTACAACCCAAATTTAAAGTGTGCAATATCTTGTATCGGCATGTATTATTTCATAGTTCTTGGCTGCTACTTACATTCTGGTATATAAACCATAAAAAGATCAAAGGAAAATAGTGCATTCATTTTACAATGCTGTAATACTGCACACTTGACATTCGTCAATCAATCATTCTTTATCAACTTTTTGAATGTATGTGTACGTATTCATGGATTAGACTCTGGTAGTGTTATAGGTTGCCACAGTCACCAATGGCAACAACTTCTTCAAAATGGCGAAAGTGATGATAGAGATGCCAGGACAATTTCCATCAATGTTAAAACTTATATATTTCTTGTTTATCAATTAGAACTCACAAAGAGAGAAATTTTAAGCCCTCATTTGTAAAAATCGGATCAGTAGTTGCACAGTTATGACTGTTTCAAATTCCAGACTTCCCCCCTTTTTTATTCCAAGATGGCCACCAGGGAAAACACCCTTTTCAACACTTTTCCATGGTTAATATATCAACGATTGTATTCTTTTGTAGCATAATCTTCTGTTTTCGGGGAGAACAAACATATGTATACAAGAAAAACTACAGAACTTTTTGAAATTAGACAACATTTCAAATTTTGAGACCTGTTAAAATCCTCGAAAACAGCTTTTCGGTTGGTCGAAATGACCACAAAGGGCATGTTCATGTCACTTTTCCATATTACTCCAACATAAATTTCTTTAGATAAATAACTGAGGTTGTTAAACCATTTATTCTGAATAGGATTATGAACTATAACCCTTTTCAGTCTTGGAAATATAGTTTTATACAGATTTGAAAATGGGTGTTGAGGCAGTTTGGTGATTGTTGTCTTTGTGGCACCATCAAGAATATTGAAATCTTGTAAATAGAATATAGTTATACATGTATATAACTGGTTAAATCTCAAAAAGTATACAAGATAATTACACGAAACTTGAAATGTAGATAGATGATATCTTCTTGTTTAATTATATTGTTTTGTGGACACTAATAAACTTATAATGGTGGCCATTTTGAAACAAAATGGCCGTCAAATGCCGACATTTTTTGCGGAAAAATCATATTTTTTATTATTTCT
This sequence comes from Gigantidas platifrons, assembly GCA_002080005.1. Taxonomy (NCBI): domain Eukaryota; kingdom Metazoa; phylum Mollusca; class Bivalvia; order Mytilida; family Modiolidae; genus Gigantidas; species Gigantidas platifrons. The sequence goes on from MJUT01047519.1 coordinate 263,667, forward strand.
CTGGCGTTCTTTGTCCGATTTTGACCATCTAGGTATCAGAATGATCAACTGAAAGCCTTCTATCAATCTCTTGTAAAGATAAATCAACTGAATATATAAAAAGAGATACCACAATAAGAACACATGGCTAGCAGTCCATCTATACTGTAATTTCTACCAGCATACATGAAATCGAGAGTGTAACAGTTAACATGCACTCCTCGAGTGTGGTCAAAGCAACAAATAGTGACATTTGTAAATAAAAACACCAACACCAGAAACCTTTCCAAAATTATATGTTCTGTAATTCTACATTTTTAGGATTTCTCACTCGTCTCTTGTCCGAATTTGATCATCAAGACTAATTGTCATTTTGAAATCTATATCCTCAAAATAAATAATTAAAAAGTCAAAACAAAACAGTTTTTCATGCCATATGCATGACATAGATCTATACCACTAATCTAGGTTAGCCATCTTAAATATCAACATTTCCCTGCCTCCTAAACATGACAAGGGTTTTCATCTGTCAGCTTGATAAAGAAGTTTTCCCTCTTTATACCTCAATATTGGCAGTAATAATATACATGTAGCTAAAAAATTGCTGAAAGTGATGCTCAACTTAAACAAATACATACATGTACCACAAAACTGAGCAAGTCAAATTGTTTCACTCTCTGCCATTATATGATAAAGTTGTCAGTGACTTGCAGCAGGCCAGTGTTTTACTCCGGGTATTCCGGTTACCTCCACCAATGACAAACCACCACAATATAACTGAAATATTTTTGAAAGTGGCATTACACCATAGCACTAACCCTTTAACTTTTTCATGAAATAGGTCTGAATATTTAAAATTATACCATGTTTATACTAAAATTAGGACAAAAAATGATCCATGTGAGTTAAAAATAGTAAAATTTATAATTTATTCATAATATAGTGAGCAATTTCTTCATATTTGTCCTCAATTTGGAAATGTGCTGAATGTTCCATGTTCTTGTCATGCGATCTCAGGGATTTATTTCAAAGTCAGCAGAAAGAGATAAACCACTGCCAATCCAGACCAGCTGTGGTAGTGAAGTTCAATTACCATAATCTGAATAAAGAAAAAAAAAATCACAAAGCATTCAGAACTTTAATAATGTAATTTATATTTAAACATTGAAAAAATTTCTAAGTGCTATTTTTAATTCTTCATACCATAATATTTATATAGTTATCAAGATTAAATACAGCAATATTGTGAAATGTAAATGTAGATGTTTTTTATGCATCTTTCCTGATTTATTTTCTTTCACTTATTCACAAAAAACCATATGGAAGAGTAAGTAAATATTAAATAATACATTAAATTGATTCTGTGTACACAAAAAAATGTCCTTTCTGTTTGTGATTTGGTTTTAAATACATGTATAGTTTTACGACATCTCTGTAAACTTTGGTTTTTTTTTTTTTATTCAGCATTTAGAAGTTGTTATAGCAACATAACATTACTAAAATCGAACAATTGGCGGTAGGTACAATGTATGTCACAAGAATTTAAAAAAAATTATATAAAACCATGTTTTTTTTTACTATGCAAAATCATAATTTTCTGGTCCAGCAAAATGTATGTAATACAAATGCAAATAATTCACATCCTCAAAAATACAACAGAGACGAGCAGATTTGAGATGAATAATTTATGACTACAAAAATTTCTCTATCAGTTGACCCACATGTGATGAGTGAAGAGTATATCATAGCCGTGGGCTATGGATGATGATCAACAACAACAGAGACCAAAATTTATTAAATTGTTGCTGTTTTAGTTTCATATTTTGTCAACACGACATTGACTACCAGAAATATGTTACGACATTTACATGTTGCATTACAAAAGCAAAATAAAATGATACAGCATCCACCCTTTGAACTAAAACCATGATATAAAATGGCAAGGATAATAAGCAAAGAAGGAAGCATCCACTCTCCTACTAATTCTTGCTCCCTTACACCAGTTAAATCATTTCAGACACAAATGGAACATGGTGAATAAACTACTGAAAATGACCTACTTCCCTTATAATGTATTGTTGTGTCAGGACCAGGGTAGACCCCCTTCCCCCCTTCATTAGATTTTTGTTCATACCCTCCACCCCCCCACACACAAAAATTTTGGCAGCACTTCCCCTAGATTTTATGGATTTATTCGTACCCCCTTCCCATTATATCCCAGACCGAAAGGAGATAAATAAAAATAAAGAGAGAAAGAATGGAGAGAGTGTTGGGCAGGTCCATTTATAAAAACATGAACCGGCACTCTCCCCTGCCTATCAATAGCTTTATTTTTTACTTGTTACTTATCTTGTACAAGTTGTTGTGAAATTCAAATCATTTTCATGCACAAACAATGTGCTATTTCATTGTTCACCGTATTAACAAACTGAGAGATTGATAGTTTTAAAAAGTAACCCCCCCCTTTTTTTTTATTGTTGCTTTCTCCTTCCCTTTCAAAATTATTGGATCAGATTAATTTGTACACTAACCGTCACTATATCTTTCATCCGTGAGAAGATTAAACACTAGATCTACATCTTGATTAATTTCACTCGCTGACAAGTGGTTCCAAGACATCTGGATAACTGTTGACGTTGTTGTTGAAATGTCGTCATTCATCAACTTACGTTCAGATCAGATTTTTAGTTTACTGAAAAGAAATATGTCACTCAATTAATATCTTTAGCATTTTTATGAGATTAGGCTAATAAGACACCGTAGAATTTGAATATCGCGGTCTTTTCTGCGAAATCAATACTTATCTTATAAATCGGAGTCCTCAAAGTTTTCAAACTGGCGTCTGAAGGTCAGTTTCTACCGGAAACGAAAAAAGACTTCCCATTTGCGGTAAATGAGTGTCTGAATATTCATTGGATACTAATTTTATTACTGTATGACGTCGGCGACATATTTCTTTTTATATCCGAAAAGGGCATCTCCCCCCAAAAAAACGTGCCGCGAAGTCAAAAAAAACGCTGTACGCTACGCAAAACTCACCGAATACATAAATATACCGGTAAGTTACTCAAATTTATATACATTTTATCAAAATTCTTACTTGATTAAATATATAATAAATTTTATTTGAAAATAAAATGCAATACTTAAAGGAGAATAAAGGTCACAAAAGAAGCAATTTTAAGGACCAGTGATCTACCGGAAAACAAAATGGCGGCAATTACAACGTTAAACCGGCATCTCTAGTGATGAGAAATATTTTAGCCACTCAGACTGTGGCGATTATAAGATTTTTGTTGTATTGAAATAATTCCTATCAAATATCCTGTCTTATTAGACTGATGACAAAAAGCACTATTGAACTTGACCTGCATAATTTATGTATATTCGGTTTACAACTGCCGTAAGTGGCCACTGTTGGAATGATTTTTACCTACTTTTCATTTACTTGTATGTATAACTGGCTTATCCATAAATGTTCTCAGTTCTTTAACAGTAAGTACGGTAAGCAAGAAATATATGATGGTTTCGTTTATGGTTTATGGTGCTTAACACCACTTTCAACAATATTTCAGTTATATCGTGGCGGTCAGTTTTATTGGTGGATGGAACTGTAGTACCTGGAGAAAACCACTGACCTGTCGCAAGTCACTGAGAAACTTTTATCACATAATGTTGTATCGAGTACACCTTGTCATGAACGGGGTTTGAACTCACAACTTTAGTGGTGATAGGCACTGATTGCACATGTAATTGTAAATCCAACTACCATACGATCACAACTTCGACACTTCGAAGGCCCCAGAAATATATGAAGTTATCACACTATCTAATTTATGTGATTAATTTACTGATTGTGGTGTTTTATCTAAAACGTGTATTAAGTGTTGATATTATATACAATAATTGGATCTTTGAAGATAAATCTGTAATTAGGTGTCTGGAATATCTTCAGATTAGATCACTTAAAAAATAGTAAGGAAAACAAAAATAACTGTATTAACACTTATTGTTACCAGGAATAGATTTTTGTGGTATTTTATTTTATTTTTATGGCCATCGCTATATAATTGTTGGTTTGTTGTCTCACCGGCTCACAATTTGAGAAGTGGGGAGTTACATACATGTATAGGTAGGCACTTAATTTTTTTTCGTCTTCAAAAATAACAGAAAAACACACACTTTTTTGTAGTAAAAAAATAGAATAGTGTAATAATCGTATCCACTAAAATACAATGGACATGTTAGGTTAATGATAGAGTTACTGCCCATGAATATTATTTATCGGTAATTTGAGCTGACTGAGTGATTTTGTCAACTATCAATGGAACTGTGGTACTGAAAATAATCAGTCAGTGTGATACCAAACATATTTATGACATTTTAATTACACAGCTTCTCCTATCAGACTCAATGATATATACTAGAGATAATGTCTGTCTCGACTTTCATAACTGCCATTATTCTATATACATGTATATCATGTACAAAACATGCAAGTCATTAATTATTGTCAATTAAAATGAAGGTTAAAATCTAAAATGTTGAATTAATAAATTAAGTGTAGATTTTATATGTCACCTCCAGTCTAAGGTTTGACAGAAGACTTTTTTATAATACAGGAGAGAGTGAGAAATAAGTAACTATCAAGACACTCTATACCATGGACGGAGGGTTCCAATATTAATGTTAATTAAACAAAGACAATGATCAGTGTATAAAGCTTGCAGAACCTTATACCCTGTTCATGGTGAAGTCTACTCAATACAACATTAAGTGATCAAGTTTGTCAGTGACTTGCGACAGGTACTCCGGTTTCCTCCACCAATAAAACTGACCGCCAAGATATAACTGGAATGTTGTTGAAAGTGGCGTTAAGCAACATAAACCAACAAACCAACCTTATTCACATACATGTATATAAACATTATGTACTCTGCAGGTTCCTGGACTGATAAAGGGGCCTGGGTGGCTCAATGAGTTAGGTTATTGGATCTAACAACTCATACAAGCCTATCACCAATACAGCGTGGGTTCGCGCCCGGCTTTGTAAATTACAAAAAAGAGTGCACTCGACTCACAACCACAGGTGGTAAAGTTTACCAGTTGCTTGTCCATGGTCGGTGGTTCTCTCCGAGTACTCTGGCTTCCTCCACCACAAAAACTGATCGCCGTGATATAGCTGAAATATTGTTGAAAGTGGCGTTAAAACACAAAAAATCATCAATCATGGACTAATAAAACTGACTTGCTATGATATAACTGGAATATTCAATGTTAAATACCAATAACTCGGTTAAGTGACTGTTATACAAATATTAATGTATCGTTTTGTCAAATAATCTTCTTGGGGTCATGTGCTGTGGTGGTACAATACTTCACAGAGCACTTTTATTTCCTAAAGCAATTTTAAACACTTTTTTCCTATGATATTTTCCAACTGCTTGCAATATTTGTATCATTTTGTTAACCTTATTAGAATGATCGAAGATTGAAGAAAAAATTGACATCAAATTTACTGAGAATTATTAATGAGAAGAGAAACCATAGAAAAGCCTGGAATATGATTCATATTCTCTTGAATTCTTTAGTCAATTTAGCCTTTAATAAGTGATTAACGATGTTTTTTTTAAAAGAGAGGACTTTTCTCAGTCATCTCTCATCGAAGGGCGAAGCCCTGAGATGAGAGATGACTGAGAAACGTCCTCAAGTTTTAAAAAACATCGTTAATTATTTTATCGCTATTTTGTATTCATAATTAAATAATTTTTGTTGAGATACTGACATTTTTTTAAACACAATTACTATTTTATATCGTTAATCACTTATTATCAAGGATTTGGTAATGCGACGTCATTAAGCAGAAGTTATAACGTCATTAAGCAGAAGTTATAACGTCATATTAGAAAACAGCAATAATACTACGTACGTGCGTCCTTGACAACGCTTAGTTACTGGCGATAATTTTCCATCTCACTCTACTAGCGTGAGATGGGAAATTCTCAGGTAGCAAGATCAAAGGAAAACACCGCAAAATAGCGATAAACCTAAATATTTGTAGATCCTCAAGGAATTTTACTGGTACATTTTACTTGAATAAATGGTTTTCATCAATAATTCAAAATTTAATTACACTCCCCCTCCTAGTACTAATTGGTCCAATTTAACCTAAGAACAATCCAAAAATTTGAATTGAAAAAAAAGCAATGATTGAATGCTTTCTCTACCTCATTTTTCAGCTATTTCAAATATGCATGTTAGCAACCATGGTTAGTAGGTGATTAACCAGTCTCCGAATAAATGGAGGGGCAGTCGTGGTCGTGATCGTATGTTAGTTGGATTTACAACTACCTGTGCAATCAGTGCCTATCACCAGTAAAGTTGTGAGTTCGAATCCCTTTCATTTTGAGGTGTACTCGATGCAACATTATGTGATAAAGTTTGTCAGTGACTTGCGACACGTCGGTGGTTTTCTCCGGGTACTCCAGTTTTCTCTACCAATACAACTGACCGCCACGATGTAACTGAAATATTGTTGAAAGTGGTGTTAAACACCATTAAACCAATCAATCAAATAAATGGTGGAGAAATCACTGATCATTGGTAAAGCAATTCATAAACTTCCTTAACTCCATGATCAGGTACAAAGCAAACACAACCTCACGGTCATCAGGTACCATGCCTGTAACTCTATCTTTCTCCTTCCTCCAGATGTTGACCGCATCAGTGGTGTAATGGTTAGCATGCCCACCTCAGTCAATTGTGGTAGATCATGGATTCAAGCCCTGGTCAGGTCAAACCAAAAGACTATGCTAATAGTATTGAAATCAAGAGATAAATAATGCAAAAATATTATCTGTAAAATATCATTCCAGTTTATTTTACACACTTTGTGAGCTTCAAAGTTTCATGTCTAAAAGTTTAAATAGTATAGAAATGTTATTTGATGCATGCAAGGACTGGTTTGCTTGGAATAAGAATAATGTGACAGGTTGGAAAGACATTTCTACCTTGTGGTGATACTGTTTTAGCTTGGAATAAGAAAAATGTGTCGGGTTAGAAAGACATTTCTACCTTGTGGTGAGACTGGTCTGCTTGGAATAAGAATAATGTGTGTGGGTGGAAAGACATTTCTACCATGTGGTGAGACTGGTTAGTTCGGAATAAGAATAATGTGTCTGGGTGGAGAGACATTTCTATCTTGTGGTGAGACTGGTTAGTGGTTAGCTTGGAATAAGGATAATGTGTCTGGGTGGAAAGACATTTCTACCTTGTGGTGAGACTGGTTATCTCGGAATAAGAATAATGTGTCTGGGTTGAAAGACATTTCTACCTTGTGGTGAGACTGGTTTAGCTTTGAATAAGAATAATGTGTGTGGGTGGAAAGACATTTCTACCTTGTGGTGAGACTGGTTAGCTCAGAATAAGAATAATGTGTCTGGGTGGAAAGACATTTCTACCTTGTGGTGATACTGGTTTAGCTTGGAATAAGAATAATGTGTCTGGGTTGAAAGACATTTCTACCTTGTGGTGAGACTGGTTAGCTCGGAATAAGAATAATGTGTGTGGGTGGAAAGACATTTCTACCTTGTGGTGATACTGGTTAGTTCGGAATAAGAATAATGTGTCTGGGTGGAAAGACATTTCTATCTTGTGGTGAGACTGGTTAGCTCGGAATAAGAATAATGTGTCTGGGTGGAAAGACATTTCTACCTTGTGGTGAGACTGGTTTATCTTGGAATAAGAATAATGTGTCTGGGTGGAAAGACATTTCTACCTTGTGGTGAGACTGGTTTAGCTTGGAATAAGAATAATGTGTCTGGGTGGAAAGACATTTCTACCTTGTGGTGAGACTGGTTTAGCTCGGAATAAGAATAATGTGTGTGGGTGGAAAGACATTTCTACCTTGTGGTGAGACTGGTTAGTTCGGAATAAGAATAATGTGTGTGGGTGGAGAGACATTTCTACCATGTGGTGAGACTGATTAGTTCAGAATAAGAATAATGTGTCTGAGTGGAAAGACATTTCTACCTTGTGGTGAGACTGGTTAGCTTGGAATAAGAATAATGTGTGTGGGTGGAAAGACATTTCTATCTTGTGAGACTGGTTAGTTTGGAATAAGAATAATGTGTGTGGGTTGAAAGACATTTCTACCTTGTGATGAGACTGGTTTAGCTTGGAATAAGAATAATGTGTCTGGGTGGAAAGACATTTCTACCTTGTGGTGAGGCTGGTTTAGCTTGGAATAAGAATAATGTGTCTGGGTTGAAAGACATTTCTACCTTGTGGTGAGACTGGTTAGTTCAGAATAAGAATAATGTGTGTGGGTGGAAAGACATTTCTACCATGTGGTGAGACTGGTTAGCTCGGAATAAGAATAATGTGTGTGGGTGGAAAGACATTTCTACCTTGTGGTGAGACTGGTTAGTTCAGAATAAGAATAATGTGTGTGGGTGGAAAAACATTTCTACCTTGTGGTGAGACTGGTTAGCTCGGAATAAGAATAATGTGTGTGGGTGGAAAGACATTTCTACCTTGTGGTGAGACTGGTTAGTTCGGAATAAGAATAATGTGTCTGGGTGGAAAAACATTTCTACCTTGTGCTGTCAGTCCTCTGTATTTTGTTATCCTTTTCCAGAAACTAGTAATAGTACACTCATATATACTTGGTCAAGCTTAGATTATTGTCTATATATAAATGTAGCTGACAGTTGTGAAATCTGACAGTTATAAGGTAAACAAGTGATGGTTTATTTAAGGTAAAGGACAAATTTATCAATAAAATGGTCATAATTTTATTATCATAAGTCACAGATGTCAGCCATTGGCTTGGACATACAGATATGTAAAAGTATTCCTCCATATATTTTTGTTTGTTTGTTTTGGTTTTTTTTTTGCTATAATAAAAGAAAAACAAAAGATATTACACTAACGGAACAAAACCAAAATACAATCAAAAAGAATCGTAAGATACAGAAGCAAAAACGATATGCCTTACATACATAGACATGACCGCTTAACTTTCCTAGCTTGGTATTTCATATAAAACCACATTAAAAGAAATATTAAAAAGTCATTTCATGTTCAATTTTGATTGATTGGTGTTTAATGCCATCTTTTGCAGTATTTCAGCTATATCGTAACGTGAACAAATGTTTGTTCGATTTTGATGAAAATTTTAATCATCAAAAACAGAATTAAATGTAGTTACACTTTAATTTCAGTATAATTTTATAATTATTCAAAATGTTTTCACGAGTTAATGTAAGACAATGCCAAATTCCTTTTTTTGCAACCTTCTTGATTTTTTCACAAAAGTGCATCTTAACAAGATACATTGTACATCAGAATATTAATTTAATTAAAAACAGTGGGTCAACATAATTGTTTTAGAGCTACATTTGTATTGAACATGGGAGAATCTAATATTACCATAAATTTTACAAAGACATACAGGGGAAACAGCATTTTTAAGCAAAATTTTTAGATTTTGAATAAAACAGATAATCTAAAATATAGGAAATTATACAAAAAAAGTTGAACATTATACAATTCTGAATCCACTGAACTATGGTAGTTGGATTTACAACTTCCTATGCAATCAGTGCCTATTACCACTAAAGTTACGAGTTTGAATCCCACTCATGGTGAAGTGTACTTTATGCAACATTATGTGATAAATTTTTGTCAGTGGCTTGCGGCAGGTTGGTGGTTTTCTCGGGGGTACTCCACCAATAAATCTGACCGCCACTAGATAACTGAAATATTGTTGAATCCACTGATGTTAAAAAAGGTACATGGAACCACCATTTTTGTTACTGAGCAGTCAGTCTTCAAAATCTAACTCAAGATGAAAAATGCTGAAAAATTAGGTTCTGTTCCTTTTGTAGTCTATTACATGTATGTCAAGGTTTATATTCCAGTGTAATATGTCAATTTGTATATGTGGTCATTGAAAGAAAAACATATACAAAATTAGTAAAAACATAATAATTCAAAATATATTGCTTTAACGATTTCTGTAATAAAATCAAGTATTTATATCAACATTTATTCATTCATGGAAACTATTTCCACGAACTGAATAATTCTTTTTAGCCAACAATGTAATATTTTTTTCTTATTTCTCGAACACACTTTTTATTGTGATTGAGTATATACTTTGAACAGCATCACCACCACCTCTCCCAAACCCTGCTGCACTGTCGCTCACGATATTTGACATAACACAAATAAACTGATTGAAATATCAAGAAGATTTTGTCTTGAGTTCACGTCCAAATTTGTATCTGACCTCCACAGTATAGTCATACAGATTTAGTGGCACTTGTTTACATTTCTGGCCGTTCCACTTAAAAGCCAAGCTTAACAATTCTCCTGCCTTTGTTCCATAGTATCAAATTATAATTCAGTTTGTGTTTCAGAACATGTTGGATCTGGGCCTCTTTCTGTCCACCTTTCATATTTTCCTTGTAAATTTTCCTGACTTAGTATGATGACAGCATTTCTGCCATTTTCAAATAAGGTGGTCTTGTCATAGAATTTAAACCATTCAGTGTGCAAATTCCTGCAATTTAATCATATTAAAATACAGGGGGAAAAAATTGAAAAAAAGAATATGATAATTTTTATTTACTATACAGTATATATACTCATTCTACAATGATTTTTGGCTCCTGTGCTTTCATGACGAGTTGTACATGTTCTATCTAAAAACCTTTTTCTTCTCTTACCTTTTCTGCTTTCATGACGAGTTGTACATGTTCTATCTAAAAACCTTTTTCTTCTCTTACCTTTTCTGCTTTCATACTGAGTTGTTTCTGTTAACTTGAGTCTTGAAAAAAAAAATCACCTTTGTTTTCTCGCCTTTGCCGATAGTTCATTCAGTGTTTATTTTCTACCTAATGAGTGCTATATAGTAATTGGTATCTTGATAGGATCTAATAACTTCTTCATACTTACTCTTTGATTTAATTGAATCGTTTGACCTTCAGGAAAATGGACCATATGTGGCACAGCTTAATAATAACGTGAAGAAAAAAAACCCAACATTTTTGGAAGGAAAAAAACCCAGTAGCCTTGAAATGTGACTGCTCAGTTTGTTCTATAACAGTTTATGGATTATTTGTTGTAATCAAGAAATTGTATCCCTATAATTCTCATTACTGGTAATGAACAAAATATGAAATTATCTATGTATTAATTTACAGAATATTAATTGAGCGATATGATATTAGATATACCATACACAAGATTATATTAGTAGTACATATAAAAATATACAAGGGCAAATGCACAGGAAAATGCTTGGGAGGAGGAATAAATAAGGTCGGATAACGAAGGCAGTTCTCACGATGAGCACCGGTCCTCCAACCAAAGGCCTGTAAAACTTTGTTGGGACAAATAAATTTTTTCAGTTTTTATTTAGAGCTATATAAAAATAAATTCAAAAATTTGATTCAGATCATTATTAATTAACTTTGATTTATTAGCCTTTATATGATCAAATCTGTCTATGCAATATAAAAACTTTCATTGAGCCAATACGGCAAAAACCAGTCCAATACGTATTGGCCCAATTCCAGTCAGTCCAATAACAACTAGATCGGAATCCGCTAGACATTTCGACAATTGCAAGGAAAAATCCAGAGAGATATTGGACTGGTTAATTAATAAAGGTATCATTACGTGATGTTTTTCATATTGGCCTAGTTATAGGTCCTCGGTCTGCTGTATTGGAATTCGGCTGTGCCTCAGGCCAATGCAGCAGGCCTCGGACCTATAACTAGGCCAATATGAAAAACATCACGTAATAATACTATAGTAAATTCAAATTTTCATTTTGAGGACTGGGAAGGAAGTCATTATACGGAATGGGTCGAAAAGACTATATATTATACATTGTTATGTTTGCAGTATACTTAAAACTAGGTACTATAAGAATAGACACCTAAGTTTGATGTATTATGGTCACTGACTTGATTCACATCAATTTTTGTTTTGTCACATGTAAATTTTTCACATTTAGATCTTTTCTTCTTAATCACTTTGTGATATGGAACATTGAGAAACCATCAAATATTTGGATTTCAAAAATCAAAAATCAAACATTACCACCTGCTGTAGACATTCATTCAGATGTTCCTGGGATTTTTTTTTTTTGTACAATTAAAAAAAAATATGTAGATAATTTTGTATGTAATTGCTGTCTGAGGTTTTATACATTGTATTAAGTAAGCGAAAAATATATGTTGATACAGAAATAGTTTGTTCATGTTAAACATGAAATATTTTTTCCCATAAAGGGGAGGGGTGTAGGAAACTTACATGCATTTCAATTATGCTTATTTTGTAAATGAATCCCCTATTAATTTAGTTGTAGGAAATTGAAAAAAAAGGGGGCATTTTTGGGTGGTTAAATTTTTTTGTTGAACTGGTATATTGGTAGATGAATTAACATCTTTTGTAAGCCTGTGTTGATGAAACATGTGCCCCCTGTTTAAACCTCTGAGGACAAAATAAATAACATCAAAAGTGAATTAAGCCTGAAGCTGTTGTATGTTACCAAACAGACAATCATTGAGTTTGACAAGTTATAACATAATACAAAATAAAAACTGTACATTTTGTTTTGACCTTATTTAGGTCAGCACATTGTGGTAACGGAGATGTTCCACTTCATGAATTAGGACAAATTTTGTACTTTTGACAAGTTTGAGACTCTGGGATAGGTCTCAAAAATGCTCCAAACCCTTATATTATTTACTATTGTAGTATTGTAGACCTGGTGGGGTGGGGGTTAACAATCATGCTCCTGGTAAAGAACCTCATTTAAAAATGCCCCAAACCCCTATATTATTTACTGTTGTAGAAACAGGGGTTAACAGTCATCCTCAAAAATGCCCCAAACCCCTATATTATTTACTGTTGGGTTACCAATCGGCAACAAACTTCATTTGATAATGCCAAGCCTCAATGTATACTATTGTAGACAGGGGCGAGTAACAATCATCCCTCCAAAAATGCCCCAAGCTCCTATGTATACAATTGTAGACAGGGACAAGTAACAATCATCCCTCCAAAAATGCCCCAAACTCCAATGTATACTATTGTAGACAGGGGCAAGTAACAATCATCCTTTAAAATGCTCCAAACTCCAATGTATACTATTGTAGACAGGGACAAGTAACAATCATCCCTCCAAAAATGCCCCAAACTCCAATGTATACTATTGTAGACAGGGACAAGTAACAATCATCCCTCCAAAAATGCCCCAAACTCCAATGTATACTATTGTAGACAGGGGCAAGTAACAATCATCCTTTAAAATGCCGCAAACCTGGTTTAAACTGAATAAGAAGATAATTATCTTCCAAAAATTATTTGATGAGTTGAGCATGAAGGTTGAAAGATTTTAGAATTATTTTTCGTAACACATATAAACACAGAATTTGTGAATTTGTAAGGATACAAATGTAGATATCTGGGACAACTCTCTAAATCAAAATATTTAAAGCCAAATAATTTAAAAGTCTTGTGGAGCAAAAAAAAAAAAAACGAAATTTAAACAGGATAGCTAAAATCAACGAAAGTTACTTACTCCTGAGGGAGGAGAACCTTAGTTTTATTAATAATTACACTATTTGGGAACTATGAATTTCAATAATAAGGGACTTATGCCAGGTGTTTTCACTCGCCCTGAATCTGAACCCAGGTTTTATTTCAAAATTATGTGATTAAGGTAATTTACTTTAGACATCTAACACCACTGACGTGGGTTTCACACCTATATACCCACTGACCACACAGTGGGTTTCACACCTATATACCCACTGACCACACGTCTAACACCACTGAAGTGGGTTTCACACCTATATACCCACTGACCACACGTCTAACACCACTGATGTGGGTTTCACATCTATATACCCACTGACCACACGTCTAACACCACTGACGTGGGATTCACACCTATATACCCACTGACCACACGTCTAACACCACTGACGTGGGATTCACACCTATATACCCACTGACCACACGTCTAACACCACTGACGTGGGTTTCACACCTATATACCCACTGACCACATGTCTAACACCACTGACGTGGGATTCACACCTATATACCCACTGACCACACGTCTAACACCACTGACGT
>MJUT01047519.1:346893-367876 GCA_002080005.1 Gigantidas platifrons
CCCTCTTATAAGGCCACTTCTAGAAGCCACCCCACTTATAAGGCCACTTCTAGAAGCCATCCCTCTTATAAGGCCACTTATAGAAGCCACCCCACTTATAAGGCCACTTCTAGAAGCTATCCCTCTTATAAGGCCACTTCTAGAAGCCATCCCTCTTATAAGACCACTTCTAGAAGCCACCCCTCTTATAAGGGCACTTCTAGAAGCCACCCCTCTTATAAGACCACTTCTAGAAACCACCCCACTTATAAGGCCACTTCTAGAAGCCACCCCCTTAAAGGCCACTTCTAGAAGTCATCCCTCTTATAAGGCCACTTCTAGAAACCACCCCTCTTATAAGGCCACTTATAAGGCCACTTCTAGAAGCCACACCTCTTATAAGGCCACTTCTAGAAGCCATCCCTCTTATAAGGCCACTTCTAGAAGCCATCCCTCTTATAAGGCCACTTCTAGAAGCCACCCCTCTTATAAGGCTACTTCTAGAAGCCATCCCTCTTATAAGGCCACTTCTAGAAGCCAACCCTCTTATAAGGCCACTTCTAGAAGCCACCCCTCTTATAAGGCCACTTCTAGAAGCCACCCCTCTTATAAGGCCACTTCTAGAAACCACCCCACTTATAAGACCACTTCTAGAAGCCACCCCTCTTATAAGGCCACTTCTAGAAGCCATCCCTCTTATAATGCCACTTCTAGAAGCCATCCCTCTAATAAGGCCACTTCTAGAAGCCATCCCTCTCATAAGGCTACTTTTTCATTGTAGAAGAGGTGGCCTTTTAAGAGGGGTACTACTGTACTACCACTGCATTTACTTGGAAAGTCGCTAGAAATACTATAGGTTGATTGTCCAAGACAAGTCAGATATGTTAACCATGGCATTTCCACTCCCCTGATTTTGTAGGCATTCGATAAGATTCTATTTACAGCTGGCTTTAATTTTCTTTTAAAAAATATTTGTTATCCAATTCAAGATGTTATTTGACTTCTGTAACCATGAGTTACTTCCCCTGAATGTACACATTTTTGTATTAAGTTGGAAACTGACTAGACTCAGATTTCTTCTGTTTAGAAGTGGCACTTTAAAATTCAAAATATTAGTTCAATAAATAATGAATTTTAATTACTAGTAATTGGACAGCAATTCAGGTACTGAAGTGCTGGTACATAGATAATCCATTTGGCATTTGGCAGCAATAAAAAGACATAATCTGATCCCAAGGACGTTTGATTTCACTGTATTTATGTGTTTGCCATACTATTTTTGAATTTTCAGATTTATAATCTTAGAGGTATTCATATATATTCGGTAAATGGTATATAAAGAAAATGCCTGGTCTTTGCTGTATTTTTATTTTCATGTATTTTCTATTTGATATTAAAATTTATTTCATCAGATACCATGATAAAAATTATATGTCTTCATCATTGTTGTTAACTAACAAGGTTAAAGCTCATTTACCCAAATATAATTTCATACTTCATATGCAAAATTTATTTATCCATATATGGAATTTGCTTACTGAACAATGACAAGCAAAATTGTTATAATATAAATTATACTCTTGATGCAATTTACAATATGGTTTGTTTTCTGTTTGTTTTTAAATAAAAGAGTTTTGAAAACTATATTACAAATACAAGTACATATATGTCTAAATCGAGTAATTGCCTTAGTACATGTAGAGCCTCATTAGGACCTTTGTAGGCCTTAGGCACTACATTTTGTATTTTGTCATTTTTTAGCTTACCTTGCCAAAGGCAATGTGAGCTTTTGCCATCACTTGGCATCCGTCGTCTGTCATCCGTCAACTTTTCACATTTTAATCTTCTCCTCTGAATCCCCTAAGCCAAATGAAGTGAAACTTGGTAGGAAGCATCTATGGAAGGTCCTATCCAAAGATTGCTCATTTTGTCCCAATCCATTAACAAATATGGCCACCATAGGCAATTCTTGTTTTTGATTGGCCGATTTTTAAAAATCTTCTCCTCTGAAAACGCTTGGCCAAATGAACCAAAACTTGTTGTTTCATAAAAATGAAAAATAAACGTCATACAAAGCCTAAAGTCATTGATATCTAGCAAGCCGTTATATTAACATCACCTTTATAAATCCTTGAGAAACATACTATGGTTGATATCCCTGCTTGAAATGGACTTCTCCTCACATCTCAGGCTTCACCTTCTATGTGAGAAAAGTTTGATGATACCAAAGGGGTAATCAGAAGCCATAAATCGAAGGATAGACAACACAATGGCCAAAAAAAGAAAAAAGGCAATAACCTACAAAACACTACACAGAAAACTGAAGATATTGCTATGAGAGATACATTCTTACAAAGGGACCCGTGTGGCTCAATGAGTTAGGTCATTGGATCTAACAACTCATACAATCCTATCACCAATACGGCGTGGGTTCGCGCCCGGCTTTGTAAATTACATAAAAGGGTGCACTCGACTCGCAGCCGCAAGTGAAAGTGGTGTTAAAACATCAAAAATCAAAATCAAATCATACATTCTCACAAAACAAATCAATGATAGAATATATTTCTTGTTCGTTTCTTATACTTGTTAATTATTGTTGAATCATGATGATAATGTTGATACTCAAGGGACATTTTTTTGTTATGTAAAAAATTCTTCAGTTTACATAACATAGCTTATATTTATTATTTATGTAACATGCTACTGATATCTGACAGGTTATTTTTTTCTTTGTCTTTTTCAGCAGATGGGATTTCAACAACAGGTACCACAAGGCAATGTCGTGCAACAGAGACAGGTTGGTAAACAAGTTTTACTTTAAAAAGTCTACAAAACCGATTTAACCCAAACTGTACTACATGATGGTCCTGTATAAATTTTTACAGAACTTTAAAGTCTACATTTATATAACTGTTTTGACCCAACTGTACATTAATGAACATTAGAATAGTTGGTCACGTATAAACCTGTTTTTTTCTCTCACTGTCTTTGATGAAAAATGCAAGACAATTACCACCATGCACCAGTTTATCATGGGACCCTATGGACAAAAATGTTTTTGAATTGTTAAGCTTCAAGATCACTCATCCAATGGGAAGTAAACATAGATAGAATGCTCTTTGTATGATCTTCATAGATAGCAGTTTGAGTAATTAGTTGTTGACCAGTAAATAAAGTCTGCTTAAAATGTGGTTAGACTATGTTGAAAGATTCTGATCTAAAATCAATGCAAAGTTTTACATCCAATGAGTCTATGCTGATGTCTATGCTAATTCTATTTTTCTAGACCTGATGTATTAACCATATCTCTACATCCGTCCATCAGTCTGTTCAGCATTTGGATTCCGCTCAATAACATCAGTTCCTCTTAAACAAATCATTTTAAATTTATACACGAGATTGGGGACCAATAAAAAGAAGGCCAAATTAGATTTTGCACTCTTCCACTTGTTTAGTTCAGGAATTATGTCCCTATGTACTTTAGCTGGCAACAGGGGAATCTGTGTCCTAGGGACACATTCTTCAACTTTTTTTTCTGAAAAAAAAAAAGAAAAGGAACTCGAAATAATTAAACCCAAATAATAGATGATCCTACATATACCTAAGATTATTTTTTAAGCTAATTAGCAAATTAGTATTGCTGCAAGACTAAGTTATATATTCTTATACTCTAAAAAAAAAAAACTAACAATGAATGGTTTGGAAATACAGCAATCCTCTTCTTATCATGCCCCTCCCACCAAAGAGCACCCCTCTCATTAGGTCAGATTTCAGATGCTATTATACTATTAAATTGTCCCCTGCAATCCCTCTTATAAGGACACTTTTTGATTGCAGAAGGGGAGGCCTCATAAGGGGGAGACTGCTGTACTTTGCAATAAAAACTAAGTTTTGTGAGGATCTGATATATTGCTATATTTGTCCTCTGTTACAAGTCCATTTACACTTGTTTTTACAAGACTTTAGAAATATAATTTTTTTTTATTTTGTTGAAACCATATAGTACTAATATGAAAACCAAACCACACTCTGTGGTCATCGCCTGGCTTAAACTACAAAGTTGATGTTTTTCTACCAACTCAAAGTTCAACATGATAACATGTCTGGCCAGTGAACTGACATTTTAAGATCTGTGAAACCTTATATAAGATGGAACTAATGTGTTGACTGTTGTTGTTGTTGTTTTTCTCTCAGGTTAATCTAATGTCATTTCATAGAATTATCCTCTCTCTGCGACAGTACTTTATTTTTTTCCTGTTTAGACAAAAGTATTTTAGTAATAAAATGAAAATGAAATAATGATAATTTTCTTTTTTTAAATATTTTTTTAGAAAAATAATTTCTTTGCAAAAGTAATGTTAATATAGAAAACTTGTATGGTATGAGATCTGTCTTTCGTACATTTTTCACATTACAATCGTTTTGGAAACTATTTGGCCAAATGGGAGCTTTGCAGGAAAGTATACAGGGTATTGTTTTTCAGTCGGTTTGTAATCATGACAATGAGGATCAAGTAAACCTCTCTTTCAACACAATATGAATATGAGAGCTTTTTCTCAAACAAAATAATCTTAGCAGTAATTGTAGATAGTACATGCATGGATTAAATTTGAGTGACAACAGGGCTTAATTTTGTCTACTAAATTTCGACTTTGGCGACCAAATTTTAAATCTGGTGGCCTATAAATGGATTTTATCTACAGTCAAACCTGCTTGAGCAACTAACTGTATTAAACAAAAACCTGTGTTAAAAGACCATCAATAAGCTCTGTAATACATTCCATATAAATTTTACCTGTATTAAAAGACCATCCTTTTCAATAACCTCTGTAATACATTCCATATAAATTTTACCTGTATTAATAAGAAACCACCTACCACCTGTGTTAAAATACCATCCTTTTGAATAAGCACTCTGGTACATTCTATATAAATTGTACCTGTATTAAGAGACCACCTGTGTTTAGAGACCATGCATGTTTTGACTTAGGTATTATTTTTTTAGGCATGTTTAACTGTATATATCATATGATGTAAGAATTTAATTCCTAAGCATTACCTATCGGAGCATACCCAGATATTTAGTAGAAAAGAATTCTTTGGTGATTTTACAATCAATAGTTGCATTTGATGAAGTATTGAGAGGATAATTAAAGCTTAGTAGTTTATTTGTCAGGATTAAATCCTATTGTCTTATCTAATATTTCTTCAGTATCTGATTGCAGCTGACATTCAACCGAATCATAAATATTTTTTAAATCAAGCATTAATAAAATAGTATCCCTGCGTAATTATTGAGATTTAAAATACTAGCAATAATAGGTGATGTTGTGTTTAAATAAATCTTCATTGTACAGTTGTCTCCCCTCTTATAAAGCCACCTCTTCTGCAATGGATTGATTGATTGATTTTTGGTGTTTTAATGCCACTTTCAGCAATATTTCAGCTATATCATGGCGTCCAGTTTTAGTGGTGGAAGAAGTCGGAGTACCCAGAGAGAACCACCGACCATGGGCAAGCAACTGGTAAACTTTATCACTTGCGGCTGCGAGTCGAGTGCACCTTTTTTTGTAATTTACAAAGCCGGGCGCGAATCCACGCCATATTGGTGAAAGGCTTGTATGAGTTGTTAGATCCCACGACCTAACTCATTGAGTCACCCGGGGCCCTCTTCTGCAATGGAAAAGTGTCCTTACAAGAGAGGTGGGCTCTCTTGAGGGTACAATTGAGTAGTATTTTACTATCTCTGTGCAGCTGATTTCTGGCCTGTTAGGATGGATGACCAATATAAATATATAAAACTAAATATTATGCAAGTGCGGGGGGATACATCACGCATTCATGCGCTAGGCGGTTCTTTTATTTTTTTAGCTAGAATGTCTTTGACATTTAAACCACCATTACACGATTTTAACATGTCTTCCTTTCATTTTAATAAGTACATTCAAGGATGTTTTTTAAATAAATTAAAATACATTCTATTCTATTTAGTGATCTGGTTTCAAAAGGTTTTTGATTTATTTTTGAAATTTAGAGCATTTCTGACAGTGAAAAGTCAGCTTTTATTGGAATTATTAAATTTCCAAGATACGACATTAGATTTCTAATGAAGTGTATTATATTGTATTGTATGTTTACCAAGAATAAAGAAATATTAAAAATTAATAGGTAGTAAGCAGGTGTTTTCTACCACAGATGATCAATTAGGATACATCAGTCACTGTTCTAAGTCTGAGATTATCACTCTCTAATGGATGGAGCACGTGTTTGAACTTTCATTTGTCGTTTATCTAGAACAAAATATATATAATATGTCTGTTTATTGGTTATATAAGCTTTTTTTAGCCATCACTTGACTTCCATCATCTATATATAATATGTCTGTTTGTTGGTTAAATAAGCTTTTTATTCCCCGTCACTTGACTTCCATCATCTATATACAATGTATAATATGTCTGTTTAGTGGTTATATAAGTTTTTTCAGCTAAATCGTGACTTCCAGATTTATTTTGGAAAGATCCAGACTTACTTGACGAACTGGCGGCCTGGAAACCTTACCACTTAAGGTGGGCTATGGGGCATGAACCCATGTGAGTGGTGATCGTGTTAGACTTGTGGTCAGAAGGCCACTCATGACCATAATCTTTCTGACACCCAGGCCCTTTTGACCAATTGAACCTAATGTACAGGAATGTTCTATGGATGGTCTGGAAAAAAAAAGATTTGTCATTTGGTTCTGATCTTAATCCAATATGGCCACCATAGCCTAGGAAATAATAAATTCTATTTGACAGAATATTAAAAAAGATCCTAGTACTAGTAGTAACTACAGGACTGATTGAATTTAAACTATGAATTAATTCTGTTTTTGGCTTTGATCCAACTATCATGATTACAGTGAAACTTTTATAAACTGAACCTTTAATATAAAACAATACTGTATACACTAAACTTTAAATCAAGTCCAAATGTATGTTTGTTTGTTTGTTTGTTTGATGATGTTTAACACCACTCTCAACAATATTTCAGTTATATCGTGGCGGTCAGTTTTATTGGTGGAGGAAGCCGGAGAACCCGAAGAAAACCACCAACCTGTCGCAAGTCACTTACAAACATTATCACATAATGTTGTACACCTCGCCATGATCGTGATTCAAACTCGCAACATCAGTGGTGATAGGCACTGATTGCATAGGAAGTTGTAAATCCAACTACCATACGATCACGACCACAACAGCCCCTCCAAATGTAGGAATGATTTCTTTGTTAATGTAACTTGTATAACGTGAACACCTGTCTATTCCAAAAACAAAAGTTGGTCAGAAGGAAATTTGTTTCATGTAGGTTTCACTGTGTTTATTTCATCAACTAAAGAATCTATTAGGGAAATTCAATTCTATTTGTTTAGAAGCATCATTGCATTATGAAGATTTATTTACTAACGATTGCCTCAGGTGGTCCAAAGATGAAAATAGCCTACAATGGGAAATTTGATCCTCTTAAGAACCAGGAAAGAAAATATAAATCAGTTTAGTATGTATAATCATTGCTATATGAAGATGTAATTTTGTACCAATGAATGTCCTATGGTCCATTGGGTTCAATTTCAGGGGGGAGTAAAATTTAGCATATCAGTATGTTAGGTGTTTGGGTCATATTATTTAATGCCACTTTCAATAATATTTCAGTTATATAGTGGTGGTCAGTTTTATTGGTGGAGGAAACCAGAGTACCTGGAGAAAATCAAAAGACCTGTCGCAAGTCACTGACAAACTTTATCACATACGGTAATGTTGTATGGAGTACACTTGGCCATGTGCAGGACTCGAATTCACAACATTACTTCACCATATGAGAAATATAAGTTTGTGTTAGCGGCTCTAGTTGTAAATATGTAAATACATGTACTATCTTATGAATCTTTTTAGTCAGATCTCTATAGATTCTTGTAAATTAAAAAAAAACCTGAACTTGATACATGTATATGATGTGTGAACATTTCTATTGAGAAATAAGTAGTGAGGTGAAATCAAAATTGTACTGTAATAATTTTCTGAAATGCCATCCTAAATTTGCATTGTAATTAGACATCTAACATATACTTATGCTTTATATGGACTTCTTCTATACTGAAACATCTTCAAATAAGATGGAGGGCTCGGGTGGCTCAATGAGTTGGATTACCTAACTACTCATACAAGCCTATCACCAATACGGCGTCGGTTCGCGCCCGGCTTTGTAAATTACAAAAAAGGGTGCACTCGACCCACAGCCGTAGCAAGATCTTAACTGATGCTTTGTAGTTTTCTCATGGTACTTTGGAAATAAATTGGTACTTATAATAAATCTGGTCATGATGAAATTGCTGAAACATTGCATAATGCAAATATTGTCAAATTGTGTCATTTTCGTAATGTTTTATGTCAGCTAGTTACCAGAAACTCATCAGCCACTACAATACTTGATACAACTTAATGTGATAAAGTATGTCAGTGACTTGACACATATTGCTGGTTTTCTCAGTGTACTGAGGTTTCCTTCTCCAATAAAACTTACCTCCATGAAATATTTACTGAAATATTGTTGAAAGTGGTATTAAACACCAATATCCTTGAGAAAAGAAATGGCAAGTGGTCATCTAGTTCTACCTGATATATGGAAGTTTTCCGTTATAATCTACCACCACAAAGGCCATCCATTTTAACAGGCCAGATTTTAAATGCACCAAGATTGTGAAGGTGGTACCATACACTTCAGGTAAAATTTGATCTGCTTGTTTAATTTTCTTATTATACCCCCACTCCCCGAAGGGGGAGGGGGGTATACTGTTTTACCTCTGTCCGTCCGTCCGTCCAAGATATTTTTCGTCGCATTTTTCTAAGCAACTATTGATGACAGGAATCTGATATTTGGTCACAAGCTTCATATAGGTATGCCATATTGTGGGAAGCGTTTTTGGACCCGTCAGATTCCTACTTCCTGTTTGCCGACTTTAAGTTGGTTTTTATGCACATTGAACATAAATGCACATTTTTCGTCACATTTTTCTCAACAACTATTGATGGCAGAAATCTGATATTTGGTCACAAGCTTCATATAGGTATGCCATATCGTGGGAAGCGTTTTTGGACCCATCAGATTCCTACTTCCTGTTTGCCGACTTTGTTGATTTTTATACACATTGAACATATATGCCCATTTTTCGTCGCATTTTTTTCAGCAACTATTGATGGTAGAAATCTGATATTTGGTCACAAGCTTCATATAGGTACCCCATATCGTGGGAAGCGTTTTTTAACCTGTCAGATTCCTACTTCCTGTTTTCCGAAGAGCGGGGGTTCATAAGTGAGCATTAGCTCACAGTTCATCTTGATTTTTTTATCAGTGTGGTTGAATATATCCACTGTAATGTTTAGCAAATTCCAACCAACAGACTCAGAGCTATAAAATCACTAGCCACATAGCAGCTTTTCTCTCTGTGGTTTTGATCACCATGATGCTTGAAATCTGCATACAAACATCATATGATCAAAACGTTCAACTGATTTTAAAGAGTTACCTCCCTCAGGGCTAGAAATTAACTTTTTTCACCACAAGCAAAACTTTGCTAGTTAAATAAAAATCTACTAGCAAACAGACTGACCTGACTAGCAACCACATTTAACATAAAATGTATGTTATTTTCATTGAAATATGTAACAATAAGACTAAGGTTTTAAGTGTTTTATTAAATTAAGCAATTCACTGTCTCTGACTATATTGCATTGTGAAAGGCATCCTTGACCATTAAGTAAGTCGCTCTTGGACATTCTGGCTTCCATGATTTATTTCTTAAAAGAAACATGTACCTGATGTAAACAAACAAGCATTAATATTTCCTGTGGAATGGCCATATCATATGAAAACATACACAGTGTTTTAAACAATGTTTTATTGGACAGTAATATAAAGAGCCACACACTGTACCCTCAAAAAATTCCATGTACCCCCAAATTGATGGAGTTGGGGTGCATGTACCCTCAAATGAAAAAAAGCTGTGGGTATGCTACATCACTGTGCATGTACTGAACTTTTTTCATCTCAAATAATTATAACCAAGATAGTATCTAATGACTGGCTTGTGTCTGTTTTAATTATGTAATGTGACCGAATAATTATTGTAAAGCCAGAAAAGGAAATATGTCTGTTCTGTTATTTTTTTGTGGGTTTTTTGTTGTTGCTTTTTTTCATGTGAAAATTGTATAAAAGAGATGAGTTAATCAAGCTGGAAACAGAGCAATAATAATTATTTGAATAAAATTATGAGATCACTTCTGTTTAAAACACGATAATTGATTTACTCTAGCTAGCTATAGGCCAAAGTTGGATAAACGAAAATCGTAATCTTGCCATTCTTGCAAGCAGACAGGCTGCATTCATACGATAGTGTAATAGCTGTGCTTTCGAGACGACTCGTCCATAAACCAACTCGGCCATATACCGATTCGTCCATAGACCAATTCGGCCATAGTCTATTCGGCCATACTTTTTATAATGAGACCCATACCTAATAGCGTCATTGTTTTGTAGTATTCTTAAGAATTGTTGGTAGTTTACATGGTTGTATTTTATATTGATTATTAATCATAAAATCAAAAAATTAATATTCCGAAATTTCATCTACATCTACATCTACATGATACGTTGAACTGTCACACTTGACCAATACTCAACTCTTCCGGTGGGCGCAAGAAATATTTTTGAAGAATAACCAAATAATAAAGCATAGCAATAGTAACGTATAGTTAAATAGACTGTAAAAGTTAATAAAGTGAGAAAAGAAAATAAAGAAAAAGAGGTTCCATTTACTTTCCAATCATCTGGTCTAGACCAATCCGGCTTCCGTGGCGGTACCAGGGACTGAATCCCTGCCGGCACAGCTCTAGCCCATCATTTGACTTACTGGGTAAATGGAAGAAGTAAAGTTTAGATAGAAACTATGGAGAGCTCATGATTAATATAAAAAAAATATATTATATTTATAATAAAACTAAAATTTTTAGCTTAGAACTTGTTAAAAACCGTAATATTCCATGACTGAATTGACTTTATTTCTATGGCCGAACTGGTAGTGTGGCCGAATCGACCTGTACCGACAGCTGTCACACAACGATTTTCATGATTATTTCCTCTTAATCACTGTTAATACTATAATCACAATTATAAATTTACCTGAAACTTGGCGAAAGAATTTCGTAATTTTTGTAACGTCGCGATCAGAAACTTTTCTTCTTTTTGACATTTCAACTGGTAACTTGAACTGTAAAAATTACAACCAGATGTTATTTTAAAAATCGGGAACCAGTATGGTTGTTCGTATTTCTCGGACAGAGAAGTAAATATTCGTATTTCTTGGACAAATACGTAACTATACCGTCCTTTTTTATGAAGTCAATGCGATCTTTACCGATCTTACGAGAAAACAAATTTACACATTTGTCATAGTTCAGATACGATTCTGAACACATACTTTTTTACAACTAGCAAAATTCTGCTAGTTCTAACTTTATTCACTAGCAAAATTAAAGCAAATTGAAATTTCAACTAGCAATTTGCCTGCCTGCTAGTGTTAATTTCGAGCCCTGTCCCTGTAGTGTTAGGTACCACCTTAAATACTATTAATTTGATCCTTTAAAAAGATACCTTCTCTCTTTTAAGGCCACCTTTTCATTGCAGAAAGGGTTGTCTTATCAGAGGGGGGCTACTGTAACAGCAAGTAATAAATACTGACATCCAATTATATCTTTGTTGGTCCAAAGGGTCGAAAATTTTGTGATATCTTCAAAAATCATCATATTTATGTAACAAAAATTGGGTCTGAAATGCAGAAATCGGTTCTACTTCAACCACAAGTTTCATGAATAAAAATGCCTCGGCTAGCTCAGATATCCCGATTATTGTCAACAAATTCCTATGACAGGGTTCGGCCTGTGCTTTCGCTCCAGGACTTGTGGACACTACATGTATCCGGTATCAAACACAAGAATAAGGGTCCATATTCATGTACTATGTCAACCAGTTTATCTCGACTTGGTAACAAGGTATGAATGGACTGAAAGTATACATTCAGGTTATCTTCTCACCACTTGTAAATTTGACCAAAGGAGGTAAAGAGTATCCTTGGGATTTATTCCAAGACTAAGTCAGCTATGTGACTAGGCCTAATCACTTCAAATGTCCTTGTTTGGTGTATGAGAGTTGAAACCACTAAGTCACTCTCGAATAACCCTATTGGATGGAGGAGTTCCACTAGTATATTGGATATCAGAGGGTATCCATACACTCTGATTGACAAGCTAATTTAGTTCTGTGAGGAAACCAGAGTTCCGGGTATCATCGTCAATCGAACGATCGCCAAGCTAATTTATTTATATAGGGAAACTAGAGTATCATATATCACCACTAGGCGAACAATCGCCAATCTAATTTATTTATGTAAGGAAACAATAGTATCATACATCACCACTAGGCGAACAATCGCCAATCTAATTTATTTATGTAAGGAAACCAGGGTACCGAATATCACCTGTATGTTCATCTATAACAAAAGTAAATAACGGTACTTGTATTCCGGAACTATTAATCAATACTTCTACATTTATTATATTTTATTACACAAAATTCACGTATACAAATCAACAGTTAAAATATGGCAGTATTTATCTTGTTTATTCCAACCTTTTATTGATCCTTAATCAGTTTCTTCTTTGTGTCTGAACATATCTCAACTATAAAACTAACCACGGATGTCGACTTATGACCCAATTTCTCAAACTAGGAATCTTATCACTAATTGGACGTAATTGATCATTATCTGGTCTCTGGGTATTTATATCACCCCTCAAGATTGAAATCTCATAATATTCCCGACTATAAGGACTAATATTGAAATTACACAACCTAAATTCTAATAGTACACTATTTGACCTCTGTTAACCTCTAGATAGAAATTTTCCCAAATCACGCATTTCTTTATACGTAAATTTCTGGAAAACTATACCACCTATATGTCGTGAACTATTCCGTGTTTATTTTTCATTCATATTTTCCCCGGATTAAATGTACCCAAATCTCGCATATCATAAACGAACAAAAATGGGAACCAGTTAACCCCAAACTTTCAGATACTTAGATGTTCATTTCAAACATGTCAAAAGTGAAATTTACATTGACATGTCACCGATAACAAAGAAGATTATGATGACTACAAATCTTTTTTTTTTTTTTTTTTTTTTACAAATAATCAAGATAATTTCTCAATTAATCAAAACATGGATTGACTGGATTCGTAATAATATTGACACTCGTTTTCAAGGGAAGATGTATGCATGTCTTACCATAAAACCATATTCAGCGTTTGTTTCTAGAATATTCCTAACAACACTCACGATTTTAAGTTTAAATTAAATTTAACGAATTCAATTACCGAACCGTGTGTCGTCCATCTCCGACTGATTTTTAACCAAAAAATTACACGAAATTTTAAACCATGAAGAAAAATGTTTCTGAACTCCTACCACAGATGTTTCACTTTCAGTTCCCCAGTCTAGAATGAATATTCTTTTAGCTGACTAGCACGAGCTAGTCGGGAGGGCGCGAAATATTCCGATCTCTCTAGGCTTACCCATTTAAATTATTGAACTAAAGAAATCCCCTTCATTTGATTGGTTGACATGGCTAAATAATTTTTTCCGAATATACTAGGGGTTCTCGACGGGTTGTTTTAAATGTAACGTCTCGGAAATCAAGAGGCCAAGTAGGGCAAGATTAAAAAAGTAAAGAAACAAGAGGCCAAGTAGGGCAAGATTAAAAAAAGTAAAGAAACAGCATAAATAGTAAAGAGCTGACCCCATAAACGTTACATTTATATACTTGTAATTTCATGCGCTTAAAACATAATAGATATTAAAAAAAAGATGATTTTTTTTTCAGTGTCAATTTTATTTACAATGTCTATGAGAATGTATTAAAGATTAGTATAAAGGGACCTTTCAGTTATCAGTGAAATACAAATAACCTAGTCCTAATAATAAAACCCTAAATGCTCGCTTACTCGTAAGGGTTTTAAAGGGATGCCATTACACGTAATGGAGCAGCCGCCGAGATTTTTTGCGCTCGCCTACAGAGTTTCTGACACCTGCATTTATCAATAATAAGACATAACCTTTCCTTTTGTCCACTATTATAACAAGTTTTTATCACCTACCAGTATTTTAGAATGTAATTCCCACAAAATAATTTTTTTTTTACCAACTACATTTTGAATTTCGTCATTTGTGGTCATTTTCCGGTCAAAGCCTCATTTTTGTATTTTTTGGATGCCATATTTGGCGATTTGAGGCATGAATGTTTACATCAGCCGTAGTAAATATACTAAATATCGTAGTAAGAAATACCATATTTAGAAAAGCTCCGCCTTCTGTAGTTTCTGGTTATGGCAAACGATAGATAAATTTGAACAAGGTTGTTGCTACTTTTGAAAAGCATACATTTCTCAGCCAAACCAATTTAACAAGGACTGGGATCATCAGTAATAGTTATAATGAAATGTTTGAAGAGTAAATAGTGAATTTTTATGTTCAACTGCAATTTATTTTTGTAGCTCTGCCTAGACACAAGTTTGTCACAGGAGCTACATTATTGCAGCTAAAATAACTTAAACTTTACAAATTTGTTAGCCTGTTTCTATCATTGATTTCTTGTTCTACTTTACCTTCATCTTTGGGCTAGTTTTCTTGTTATGAAACAATATTGATTTCTGTGTTGTATTAATATTGTATCATGCTTGTCAATTTCATCAATATTATTGAAATTTAATCTGATGAAATAGGTTAGATAATAATGTTAATTTGAAATTGAAGTGAGAAGTATGGATAAAGTCAATTTTGAAAGAGACGTTTAAATGCATTGTTAGTAGGAGTTTTACATAATTCATAAGTAACTGTAATGGCAAGTTTAGTAGCACTGCATATCAACAGTTAAATTGCCCCTCAACCTCCCCAAAAAAATGTAATAATACTTTGAAGACAAAAAATTAAATGGGTATTTTTTTTTTCCATAAAATAAAAAAAAAATCTTAAATTAACTCTAGCATACTTATTTCTGTCTCCTTAGTCTGCAATCAATGCCTATCACTACTTAAGTTGTGAGGTCAAACCCCGTTCATTGTGAGGTGTACTCGATACAACATTATGTGATAAAATTTGTCAGTGACTTGCGACAGGTCAGGTTTTCTTCAGGTACTCCAGTTTCCTCCAACAATAAAACTGACTGCCACAATATAACTGAAATATTGTTGAAAGTGGCATTAAGCACCATTAACCAAGCCAAACCAAATTCAGTACAGCCCAATAAGCTTTATGAAATTTCAAGTATTTTCTTTATGGAAACATGTATGTGATGGTATTGTTACTTGGTTGGTATGTTCATAAAATAACCCACTAAGAAGCTTGTGTTTGTTTATTAACTGAAAATGCAAGAAGGCCATCATCGCCTAACATATTTTAACATATGAATTGTATTGGAAAATAAATTAAAAGCTTTTTTTCACAGATTCTACAAACTCGATCGAACCTAACTGTTAATGAATATTTGTAGTGTAGTTATCTCCCTTTTTGATTACAGCAAGTAAACCAGAAACATTAACCAATACAGTCAGTCATTTGACACTTTGTATGGTAGTTATTTCCCTTTATCATTACAGCATGTAAATCAGAAAAAAAAACAACCAATGCAGTCAGTCACTTGACTCTTTGTATTGTCATTATTTCCCTTTATCTTTACAGCCTGTAAAACAGAATGTCAATCAACTACCA
Organism: Gigantidas platifrons; assembly: GCA_002080005.1. Classification (NCBI taxonomy): domain Eukaryota; kingdom Metazoa; phylum Mollusca; class Bivalvia; order Mytilida; family Modiolidae; genus Gigantidas; species Gigantidas platifrons. The sequence goes on from MJUT01047519.1 coordinate 362,727, forward strand.
CCACAACAACCGATGCAATCACATGGCACTTTGTATAGTAGTTATTTCCCTTTATCATTACAGAAAAAAACAGCAAATGCAAATGTCAGTCATTTGACTCTTTATAGTTATCTCCCTTTATCATTACAGCCTGTAAACCAGAATGTCAATCAGCCACCACCACAACAACCGATGCAGTCACAAATTCAACAAACAATGGTTAACTCACCAGCACAACCACAGATGTAAGTTAATTAGTAAAAGAAAGATTTAAGATAAATATAAAAAAATGTCGTAGAATATTTGGCAGTTTTTGAAATTTTATGCAGATTTTTTTGGATAGTCTTTAGGTATTACAAGATATTTTAATGAATAAACACCCACCACATTATTGAAGTATTGGTTTTGATTGGTAACTATTATAATATATCTAGTCACCATTTTGTGATTCAATTCCTTTCTGTTTGGATGATGAATGCTTGTCCTAATTTAATAAATTTTGTTCACTAAATATGGAGAAGATACTGATATACAATGTACATTGTATATAATGACATTATTTTGTCACCTGAAATATTTTTAAAAATAAAAATAAATGTTAAACTGTTGCTAGAGCGATATTATGTAACACTACATGGGTAATAAATTCTTTATTATAAATACAACTTTTCACGAAAAATTTTCTCAAAACAAATTACCATTGGGATCACGATGATGTGTCTACGTTGACGGATATGTCGGTCTGTAGAATATTGTTTCAGTGTAGTGACACTTGTGTGTCTAGTACATAGCAGACCTCATTATCATCTCATCAAAAAGGAACTTGCTCTCTCAATGAATCAGCTGAAAAATAGATCATGTGACATTAAATATCAATTTCTCCCTCACATACCATAATATAAATTCACAAGAAGGCTGTTATCTTTTTTCTTTTTTTTTTTTTATATTTTACCACTTTTTCAATTCTGACAGAAGTTAATGAGATTCAGTTACGAAATTAAAAAAAATACAAATTTTACAGTTTCTTAAATACTTTTTATTTGCACTTGACTTTTAAATAATAGTTATTGATGATTCTGGATCATTTCATAAGTTAGAGGGAAATGATCATACCTCAGTGTAGTTTTAATTCTTGCATACAAAAGTGATGAAATTTTACAAGCCTTACCTTTACAGTTTTCACAGCTGCAGATTTCATTGGCGGTAAACACTGATTGTGTTAAATAAAAAAAAGTGCATGGGGAAAACAAGGGAGACAATTCTACTTTAAATTTATTTTGAATTATGTTTTGTTCTGATGTTTTTCTTTCTCTTTCATTAGTTTACTAAGATCAGAGATCCATATAAGTTGTGACCATCACTTGGCGTTCATCTTTAACATTTTATATTTTTACCTGGGCTCCTATGAAACTCAGTAGCAGTTTTTAGCAAAAGTTCAAAGGAATACTTCTATAAATATTCCTTATTTTATTCTGGTATGATGGGGAAAATGTTTTTATATCTGCCAGAGGCAATTTCTGCATCTGTTTGAATAAATTTAAAAACATTTCTCTCCTTCAATTACTGATTGAACCAAAACTGTGCAGGAATTTACCAAACAGTTTTAGGAATTTACCAAAAAGTTTCCAAATATGGCCACCACAGGAAGTAAAACTCTGATAGGTATAGTCCGTTTGACTTCTATAAATCTTCAGAAAAAAATTCTTAAAAACCCAGTTTTCAAATCAACAATTTTTTTTCTAGATGTTTATTAATATATGATATATACGAACTCTGACAATTAATTTCAAAATTTTTGGTCCATTATTAAAAAAGTTACCCATTAGGTCTCTATGTTAATTATATTTTCTTTGGTTCCAATCAGACAAACAATTTACTTACCACAGAAGGACCATTTAAAATTACACCATAAGTGAAAAAGTTTTAAAAGTTTTAAACCTATTGAACCATTTCAAAAGGAAATATAAGTGGAATGTTCCTTGTATGCTCTTATGCATAAAGTGCACCACACCTACAAATTATCATTTTAAAGTATAAGATCGTGTTCTATACGTACCAAAAAAAACCGGTATATTGTGGCGATTGGAAATCCAAGACTATTTTACTGTGGGACATTGTTCAACATAGGACCCCAAGGGAAAATATATGAGAAAAATCTTATTCTTAGAAACTGCAAAGTTGATTGAACACAAATTGAACAAGAATGAATATCAATTAGTCCCTTACATTTAGTTAAATTGTTTCCTGTGTTGATCAGAAATACGAGATGGCAGTACACACAAATTGCACTGTACATAAATGATAAACAAATAATAAATATTCTGTAATCAGGTGAGTGATACCTGCCTTAGGTGAGTCTTTGATCTATTCTGAGTGTGTGTGCATTTTGTTTTGTTAGGAGTAAAGGAGTTGTGGAATTGTGTCAATTTGAAATGAAAGAAATCTATGTTTGTTTCCATTTGTATCCATTTCAATACACAGTCAGTAATATCTTGGTTATGGAATTAGGTTGGACAGATGTGGGAAGCGGGGGGGGGGGGTATATCTTAGTGAGCTGTGCTCACAGTAATACTAGTGTTTTGTTGTTTGGAAAGATATAAAATATTCTGACTAAATTTGAAGTCTGTTGTACACAGGATTTGAAACACTGTTTGGACCAATTTTTTGTTTCAGAATATACAGATGTCTTACAAAAATTTCTGATATTCTGGCTAAATTTGGTTTACACTGTATCTTGGTTTATCACCAGATATATTTGGAGTAAATTGAAACATAATCTTTATATGATTGTGGATTTCAAATGTTTTATCACCATTTTCAACAATATTTCAGTTATTTCACGGTAGTAGGTTTTATTGGTAGAGGAAATCGGAATACACAGAGAAAACTACAGAGTGAGGACAACTGTTTGTAATCATTGGCTGTCGGCAATCCTTGCTAAGTCACTAACGAACTTTATTCATGTTAAGTTATATTGAGTACTCACAACTTTAATAGTGGTAGCCACTGATTTCATATATAGATGTAATTCTAAATACAGTACGATCAGGGCCAAGACTTCACCCCTCTCTCCCCTAAATATGCCCATATTCTAAAGTTTGTATAATTAGTGCTTAAATATATTTAATTTTTGTTGGAAAAATATTAATGAACAATTATTTTGAATTAAGAAATACAAACCTAACATGAAAAGTTCTATCAGAGTAAAAGAAAGATAACTCTGGCATAAATTTCTAGAAATCAGTTGTTTTTCATGACTGGTTTAGAGAATTGTTTTCAATATTTATTATTTTATTTCCTTTGATTTATTGTGTAGTTCACAGATTGCATCCTCACCTATGTCAATGATGACACCGTCTCCAGTGGCCCCATCACCGGCCCCTAGGAATCCTAATGTGTATGGGGTACCATCGCCAAGCAGTAACCTAAACACACCAGGTTTGTATTGTATCGGCAATCCTCACAATGAGTACCGGTCCTCCGGCCCAAGACCAGTAAATTGTTCAGTTTTTATTTTGATATATCAGTTCATGCAGAAAACAGCTTGAATGATACAGTCCTGAATCAAATTCTAGAACAGGAATCAAATTCTAGAATATGATTCAGACCAGTAAATTCAAATTTTCATTTCGAGGACTGTATCATTCAAGCTGTTTTCTGGATGACCTGATATTTTGGCAGCAATCAAATAAATTTGTTATTTGCTCTTTTTCTAGAAAAGTTAATTGTCCAAGTTTGTTTAAAAAATGCTAATTATCACAGTTTGTATATATTAACTTAGAATGTTTTATGATGCAATTTGTCATAGCAACCATTAGTGATGAAAATAGACGGAGTGCTAATAAGAAAACCATTGAGTGTCAATAAGTGTCTGAGACCTTTTTAAGTATTAGATCAGCATATTTCAACCATAGCTGGAAATGTACCTATACCGTGTTGTTGCAAAATAAATCGTTCCTTTTATCACCGTGTACTAGCATAGCATAATAGCAGATTCTAATAAACAAAAGTTTGAACATTTATTTGTCATAGTCTTTATTATGTATGCTATTGTAGGTTTGACAAATCATGTTCCTTTGATCATGTTAATTGTGTTTATTTTTAGCTATGAGTCATGCTAGTCCTGTACCAAGATCTGTAGAAGAACAGGCATATTTAGATAAACTACAAAAATTGTCACGATATGTAGAGCCGTTACGTAGAATGATCAACAGATTATCTACAGATAAGGACGAAGGTTTGATGATATTATGAATTAAGATAATTCTTATAAATAACTTGTACAGCATTACCCTGTTGATATCATTGCATTACATATGAACTGGTTTCCTGATAAAAAATTTTGTTTAAAAATAAATCAAAGTATTGATTGGCTTGGTTTGGTTTGGTTTATGGTGTTTAATGCCACTTTTAACAATATTTCAGTTATATCATGGTGGTCAGTCTTATTGGTTGAGGAAGCCAGAGAAAACCACCGACTTGTCGTAAATCACTGACAAACTTTATAACATAATGTTGTATCAAGTGCACCTCCCCATGAATGGTGTTCGAACTCACAACTTTAGTGGTGATAGGCACTGATTGCACAGGTAGTTGTATATCCAACTACCATATGATCTCGACCACGACAGTACCACAAAGTATTGAAAGGACTGCATACTGTCAATGTTGTCAATGTTGTCAATGCTGTCAATGTTGTCAATGCTGTCAATGCTGTCAATGTTGTCAATGCTGTCAATGTTGTCAATGCTGTCAATGTTGTCAATATTGTCAATGCTGTCAATGTTGTCAATGTACTGTCTGTCTGAGAAATAAAGATGTATATACAGTCAAACTTGTCTAAATGGAACCCTGAGTAAAACAGAAACGTGTATAAGCAGAACCCTGAGTAAGACAGAAACCTGTCTAAACAGAACCCTGAGTAAAACAGAAACCTGTCTAAACAGAACCCTGAGTAAGACAGAAACCTGTTTAAACAGAACCCTGAGTAAGACAGAATCCTGTTTAAATGGAACCCTGAGTAAAACAGAAACCTGTCTAAGCAGAACCCTGAGTAAGACAGAATCCTGTCTAAACAGAACCCTGAGTAAAACATAAACCTGTCTAAACGAAACCCTGAGTAAGACATAAACCTGTCTAAACGGAATATTGAGTAAGACAGAAACCTGTCT
>MJUT01047519.1:368019-383962 GCA_002080005.1 Gigantidas platifrons
CCTGTCTAAACAGAACCCTGAGTAAGACAGAAACCTGTCTAAACAGAACCCTGAGTAAGACAGAAACCTGTCTAAATTGAACCCTGAGTAAAACATAAACCTGTCTGAATGGAACCCTGAGTAAGACAGAAACCTGTCTAAATGGAACCCTGAGTAAGACAGAAACCTGTCTAAATTGAACCCTGAGTAAGACAGAAACCTGTCTAAATGGAACCCTGAGTAAAACATAATCCTGTCTAAACCACACTTTAAATAATGTCCTATTGTAGGAAATCTACGTTAATTAAACCTGAACAAACCAAACCCCTTTCTGTTGCCAACACAACACCTTATCCCAAGGAAGTTCAGTTTAGACAGGTTTCAATGTAGTATCAAAATCTTTTGCTTGCTCACATCTTACAATTTTGTTCTGCCCTCACAACTTTCACATTTTTGTTTTAGACTTGTTTAAGCAGTTTGTATTCCTATGCCATGTTGAATCTATGTGTGTCTTTATTTTTCAGATCATAAAAAAGATATAAGTAAAATGAAGAATTTATTAGAAATACTCACAGACCATACTAAAAGGTAAGTAAAGGTGTAATGATGACGGTTTAAAGATCCCTGAATGAGCATTTTTGCCTCTAGCTCTAGGAATTGCCTTTTAATTGTCCTTGGTCAGAATTATATTGTCCTGCTCTCCACCCAACTGTGTACCTAAAATTAATTTTATATTTAATTTAACAGGAATGGGCTCTCATTGATGAGATAGTTAACCCAATAATCTGGGTGTTTTTATACAATTTTAAATATTTTTACAGATTTTTGACAATTCATGTAATTAGACCTATTTTTAAATAAAAAAAAGGTATAATTTGTAGAATGATTTCTCCAAATTTAGCAAACATTTCATGATCCTTAGATAAGCGCCTTATACAAAGTTGGATTTGGCATCCAAGATGGCTAACGTTATTAAAAATAGAAATACTTGTATGTGGCAGTTTTGATATAAATTTTTCCAGAATCTATATATTGTGGTTTCATTCATTTTCATTGGTGTCAGGGATTTCGTGGCCATGATCATATGATAGTTGGATTTACAACTACCTAAGCAATCAGTGCCTATCACCACTGTTGCTGTGAGTTCGAATCTTGATCAGGGAGAAGTATACAACATTATATGATAAAGTTTGTCAGTGACTTGCTACAGGTTGGTGGTTTTCTCCGGGTCCTCCACCAATAAAACTGACAGCCACGATATAACTGAAATATTGTTGAAAGTGGCATTAAACAGCATAAAACCAACCCTCCATCATTGGTGTCAATTTTTATACCCCCACTCGTAGAGAGGGGGCTATATTGCAATCACCTTGTCCGTCCGTCCGTCCGTTCACACTTTCGTAACAGATATCTCAGCTTCTACTGAAAGAAATGATTTTATATTTGATATATGGCTTTGGCATGGTGACTTGTACCGTGTCTCCCCTTTCCAGGTTTACTGCACATCTACTTCCTGTTTACAGTGCGACTTAGAATTTTTCATGTTTGCCGTAATGAAAACTTTCGTAACAGTCATCTCAGCTTCTACTGGAAGAAATGATTTTATATTTGATATTTGGCTTTGGCATGGTGACTTGTACTGTGACTCCCCTTTCCAGGTTTACCGCACATCTACTTCCTGTTTACCGTGCGGCTTACAAATGGACGAGTGGGGGTATTCTTAGCACGACGTAGCGTGCAATATCTTGTTGTGGATGAATTGTGAGAAACTGAGATGTTGGTTAACATGTGATACTAGCAAATGACTTCTCTTGTTATTTATGCCCTTTGATATGCACTTAATTTCTTGTTTTGAGTGAACCAACGAATACAAATGAATTCACAATATGTCATACCAGTAATACCTAACAAAACAAAATTAATTAAAAGTAATATTACACTAGTTTTGGGTGAAGAAAATTTTTCCCTGAAAATTTAATTTGGAATACGGCAGTACCTTTACTAAGCTATTCATGGATGTTTCAAGTCGAAATATGTTCCCAACAACTAGAAATCTGCAAATCCGTGTGCATGTTTGTCGTCCTCACCATTGTTGTGGAGACTGATTAACTTTCGATTGTTTTGTTCCGATGATTGCTGATCATGACCTCGTGAAAAAAAGTTTTAATCCGATGATTGCCAATCATGATCTCGTGAAGAAAAAATAAACAATCATGGATGCTGAGGTAAGCACATACACATTCCTGACGATGGTTATTGAGGAATCTGTTTCATGTCGTGTGAACCAATTTTTATGCTCCCGCGACTATTGGTCGGGGGGCATATTGTTTTACCCCTGTCCGTCCGTGTGTCCGTCCGTTCGTCATACTTAGTATGCATAGTTTGTCTGGCTAACTCCTCCTACAGTTTTTGAGCTAGACCTTTTATAGACAGTTAGTACTTGTACTGAAGGTGTGCATATTGTATGGATTTTGACTTTCAACAATTTTTTACAAAATTATGGATGCATGAACTTAGACAGATTTTACTAAATCTATATAGGATATATGGTTTGTCCGGCTAACTCCTACAGTTTTTGAGCTAGACCTTTTATATTTTGTAGACAGTTAGTACCAACACTGAAGGTGTGCATATTATATGGATTTTGATTTTCAACAATTTTTTACAAAATTATGCATATATGAACTTAGCCACTGACCTTTTGCAATTATAACCGCGGGGGCATTGTATGTGTCTTACAGACACAAACACCTTTTAAAGTCTATACATAAGTTTTCTACATCATACCCGATGAATAATATACCATTCCTTGAAATTAAGTTATATTGAGAATCCATTTTTGCTCTTCAAGACACATTCTTTGCATTATACCCCTACACATTCCTCAGAACCAAACCAAAAGTTAAGGTAGTAAATGGGGGGGGAGGTTGAGACGGGGGCATTCAAGTTTCTAGTTTGTTGATGCAATTATTCTTTAAATATGTAGTGCACATGGAATATATTTTTATTTTTTTTCATCAACTGAACATTGCGCATAAGCAATAATCTCCCCGGTGATGTGCATATTCTTTGCATTACTGTACGGGACAACAGAATTATCTGCTGTCAAATATTTTGCAATTTGCTCTTAAAATCTGCTTTTGAGTGGATTTTTAATGTTATGCTGTTGATTTTAGTTAAAATTAAGTGACATTTTAAGTGAAAATATTTAATCCAAAATTTCCACGATATTTGCCTTTCATATTATTACTTTAATATTGTTTACACTTTGTCGAATGACTAGAACAGCATTAAATTTTTTCCTTTATATTGTATATTAAGATTACCAATGGCAACATTATTGAAATGTGAACAAGTTTTAGAAAAATTAGAATTCCATGGCAGCAGCAGAACAGTAAGTATTTAGACTAAACAAATTGTATAGTACTATCACAATAAAAAATATTTGGACGGGAAGAAGGAACATGGAATATCAACTCACAACTAAAGAAATTTCTTTTCCAATATGCAACAAAAACATCTAGAAACAACTATTACATAAATTTTTACTGTATAAAAGTAATATGACAATATGGATGTTTTACTTAAACCGGGACCGTGGGTATAAATAGCTGTGGGTGGAGCAAACATTCAGATTGTTCATTTTTTGACCACAGTTATCTCGAGGAGGAAAAATCAATGATACATAGTTTCACAGTTACTTTTGGAGCAAAATATTTGACAGGCATGGTTACTAGTATTCCTCCCTACGACGCTTTCAGTCTTATTAAAAAAATATTCTTTGTCAGTCTAAAATCTACAAAAAAATTCTAATTTATGAGGTAAAGTGACCTTTAGGTCACGTTGGTCATGTGACATACAGTTTCATAAATATGCTGTTCATATCAACGGGGATTTTTGATGATAAGCTCCACCCTCAAATTTTATTGGTAGGCACTACCACAAATTCCCCTTTACTTTAATATATGCTGATAAGGGAGACAATCCACTAGATAACCTCAACAAATATAATGTAGATGGAGAGAATAGGTTGTCGCCTGGTCTACAACACCTTAAAACGGAAGTGTTTAGAAAATCTGTTGGGGTTTTTTTCAGTCCTGTTCCATAATTTTATTATTCATACCAGAAATTATTTTGTTGTCTTCTAACAGAATTATGGAATCAAAATTCTCTGGGAGGACATCGGAAACATGCTCTACTTCAGGTAGTTTCGGTGTGATAAAACAGTTATTGCCTTCATATGAGGTCACCATCAACCTGAGGGTGGTTGTTATCCCAGAGGTCATCAGCCCAAGGGAAAACAACATCTATAAAGGCAATAAATGTGTAATACATACACAACTAGATTTTGTTTCTGTTTATTATGCATCATAAACACAAATTATCTGGAGTTTGTCATGGTCCTGATCGTATGGTAGTTGTGCAATCAGTGCTTATCACCATTCATGGCAAGGTGTACTCAATACAATATTATGTGATAAAGTTTGTTAGTGACTTGTGACAGGTCAGTGGATTTTTCCGGGTACTGCGGTTTCCTCCACCAATAAATCTTATCACCACGATATAACTGAAATATTGTTGAAAGTGGCGTTAAGCAACATAAACCAAATCAAACCACAAATTATCATAGAGTGTACATGTTACCCATTCATTTGTCACCTGACTTGCCTTCATTTGTGTAAACAATATTTTTATTGAAAACTTTCTTGTCCAGTGGTTTGTGTTATGCGATTTTTGGTTTCTATCATTTCAGACTCCCAGTACAACTACGTCCACAACAGTGACAGTCAGCTCACATATCTGTGCTCCTCTTTTGGAGGCTGTTACGGCACATATCATGTCCCCAATGTTTAATCACTCATTACACAGAACATTTGGTCCTGCAATGACCGCATTGTATGGTGCTCCAATCAGGTAGGAGGTTTATATAATAAATATAATATAGCCTTTCACAGCACATATAATACCATGTTTAATCACTCGTTACATGTAATAAATTTTTAAGTTAAAAATAGGCAAGCGTCATATGTCTTTAATGGAAGATTCACATCTATGTATATAAAATAGAATTTACAAGTACTATGCAACCAGTGCCTATCTCCACTGATGTTGTGACAAGGTGTACAACATTATGTGATAAAGTTTGTCAGTGACATGCGACAGGTTGGTGATTTTCTGCGTGTACTCTGGTTTCCTCCACCAATAAAACTAACAGCCACGATATAACCGAAATATTGTTGAAAGTGGCGTTGTGCACCATAAACCTAAACCTATATAATTCTAACCTTTTCCAGGACATGAAGTCGTTCACCTGCTTTTTTTTTCACTTAGATTTCTGGGGTATCCCAGAGACAAACAGTGATTTTCAATGTGGTACAGATGGCGGTACACATCTCTAACCTGCGACTCGTTCACGTAATGCAAATATTTTGAAGTTAAGAAAAGGTAGCGCCATATATCTTTTATGGAAGATTCACATCAGTACCCGGTATATAAAAAAGAACTAGGTATTTCTAACAATGTATTCAAATTGACATCTCTTCAGCTTCTTGTGTTGTCTATGTACAGGTGTTGACATATAGGGATTGTTATCAGTCATGTGTGCTCTGGTCACACCTTTGTTAATCCACAATATTGTTTCCATTCGTTGTTGAATTGTGCACCTTCATCATGGTTTTCAATAATGATTGCTTTCTGGGTCGTAAAACTACTTTGCAGGGTAATTTGCCCACAAATATTAGAAAGATCTAAATTAATTTTAAGTTGTATTTATGTTACTTTATTTATTTTTCTGTCAATCAATGCTTTTAAAATTCCTTCTTACAAAAAAATAAGAATTAATTTATCAGCCCATACACCACCACCTAAGGGGGTACCCGTGTCTTTTTACACTAAGATTTAAAATAGATATTAGTATAACCATATATTTTTATTTATCGTATAACACTATAGTAATAAATAACATAGTTTATACTTACATTCACACTTGGGCGCAGCTGTTTTGATCGTATGGTAGTTGGATTTACAACTACCTATGCAATCAGTCCGTATCACTACTAGGGCTGTGAGTTCAAATTCTACTCATGGTGAGGTGTACTTGATACAACATTATGTGTTAAAGTTTATCAGTGACTTGCGGTAGGTCGGTGGTTTTCAACAGGCACTACGGTTTCCTCCACCAATTAAACTGACTACCACATTAAAGCTGAAATATTACTAAAGTTTTCTTTAAACACCAATTAATCAATCAATCATTCTCACACATTAATTTTTTAATTTTAAGAGCTCCACTTCCACCTCCTAAGAAGAGAAAGAAGATAGAAGAATCTGATGATGAAGATGACATTCCACACATCTTACAAGGAGAGATAGCAAGGCTTGGGGCAAGATTTAAAGTCAACCTTAATCCACTTTATAGCAGCAAGTCTAAGGCTGTTCATTTAATATGTAAATTAGGTAAGTTTGTCTAGTCACCTGTAAGAACAATTGGAATCAAAATATGCTTTATTTTTCAGGATTTGTAGTGATTTATTTCTGTATGTTCTTTCAAAATTAACACTTATCTTATTAAATGGCCTTTTCGTACTCAGGAATTCATCATAAAGATTTTTCACAAATTAAATTGCTTATTCTAAAGACTCAGTTTAAAACAAAAATGCCAAAAATGTGTCACCTATGACAAAGATTGTATGTTTTTTTACCTTAAACAAGGTTTTTGTTAAATATTCCCATTTAATCTTTCTTTTAGATATTATTTTCAAAATTTAAATCTTTCATAATGCCCAATATTTCAGGTAATAAATCTTCTAAAGATGAAATAATTAAGTAGATTTATCTCCCTTTTACTGTTTACACATTTACAATGGAGTTTGTAAAGTTTATCATTTATAATGTAAGATTTTAAGTAAATATCAGTAACTGCAATACATGTACACATAGATTGTCCAAAAGAATTTTTGAAAAAAAAATCCACATAAAGTTTAATTCTTGCTTCCTGGATTAAATTTTTGACTTTTACAATTCTTTGATTGTTTTATTTTCCTTATTTAAAGAACAAAGACTTAAATGAAAATGTATCTCGGGAGTTATACCATTTTTTTCCCCATCAATTTATTCTTCTGTATTTGACATAAAAATATGAATTTTCACATTAATTATGAAAAACAAAGCATATGAACACCTTTATTATTTTCATTACAATTTTGGCATGCAGAATGTTACACTAGAAAAGTTTAATACAGTCATACCTGCCCCTGTGGTCACCTCTGTTAAGCTGTCAACTGCATTAAAAGGTCATCTTTTTCTTGTCCTGTCATAGAAAATTTTATACCAATTGAACCTCTTTTAAGAAGTCACCTTTGGGACAAAGAAAAATGTAGGGTCGATAGGGAAACTCAAAACACCCATATTTTTTCTATTTGGCCTATATGATATTGACTGGTTTATATAAAATGCTTGTGTATGGTAAAAGAAGATCGGTTTTTATTATTAATACAAAATATTTAAAATAACACATCGAATCAGCATGTTAAATGTTTTGACACTATTGTATATTTTACAGATGATAAAAATTTACCCAGTGTACCACCCATATCTGTTACGGTACCGGAAAGTTATCCAGATACCAGTCCTGAATGTGACTCCAAACTTCCTGAATATGGTATGTAACATAATTAATGTGTTACTTGGGTAACAGATCCACCCTATAGTGATCAATAACCAATAATGGTTACCCTATTATTAACCAGCAAAACTCCTCTTTTGACACTTAATGGAAATTATTAAACTTTTACCACATTTCTTCTCATTTTTCCTTAAAACTGACTTTTTATTTTACCTGACCAAAAGCTGTTTGAACTTTTGAAATCATTTGGCTTACTTTGTCCATCATTAATATTTCACATTAGAGAGTTCTGGAGAAATTGAAACAAAATAAGAGGTGCTCAATGGAAGATTCTCTGAAAATTCCTCATTTTTTTTCTTCTGAAAGGATAAAAAATGGCAATCAGAGATTAGTCTTGTTTCTAAATGACCAAATTAAAGAAATTGTTCTCTTCATCAATGACTGATTTAACCAAAACTGCATGATTTATTCAAAAATTACTAATTTTATTTCCATCCCACATCCAAGATGGATGCCACCGTATTGCATAGTTCAACATGGGACCTTGTCGAAAAATGTATAAAAGTTTCTCCTAAGAAACTAATAAGTTGATTGATCCCAAACTGTTCATGAGAAATCATTACTACTTTATTGTGTGGATTCAGCATCCAATATGGCTGTTAACACATCACATATTTTAACATAGTTTGAAAATCTTCTCTGAAAGCACTAAACCATTTGAAAGCAGTCTTGGTAGTCATGTTCCTGTTTCCAATATGGCTGCCATCACATGTTTTGTGTTAATCAGAAACCAAAGATTGCTGCCACTGCACAGGAAGTTATAAATCCAACTACCATATGATCACAACCACGTTAATATTTTCAACTGACCAATCAGCGATGAGTGATTAGAAATCCTGTTATCAAGAGGAGAGATTTGGGATCACATTACCTGGTTTAACCCCACCACATTTTTGTGCCTGTCCCAAGCCAGGACCTGGATTTCCAACATCATATGTCATGGTCTTTTTTTTTTTTTTCACTGGGTCAAGGTTAAGGGGTGATTGTTTGTTTTAGTGTCGTCCAATTTGGTCAATATATGTTACACTATCGTCCAATTGGTCAATATATTTAACTATCGTCAATATGTTACACTATCGTCCAATTGGTCAATATATTTAACATTTTCATCCAATTGGTCAATATATTTACCTGCCTTGTATGATTGGACGATCAAAGATGATTTAAAGGTTACCTAACATGATGTTGTTAGGTGTTACCGTGTATCTCCAAAGAAACTTGGACTCTGAAGTAAAAATGTAACAAGATATATACTGAATAAAATCTGTGATATTGGTGTTAAAAAAACAGAAAATAAAAAGATGCAACAAATATCTAATTTTAATTAGATTTATTTTTTAACAGCTGTGATTGAAATCTTTGTTCTTCATTTGTAAACATTTATATTTTATTCAAGCAGAACTTTTCAAGGTACAAATCTCTCCCAATTACTTTGTAATGTATTGGCAGTTGACTGACAGATGGTTTACAATGAAATATATTACCTCTAGCAAATACACAACCATAATGTATCAGATGAAACTTAAAACATCATAGACTTAGAGGCAACACTTATGTAGGAGTTGGGTACAATGTGGCTTTAGCAAAAGAAATAAAATTGGCATGTGCCGATGAAAATTGATAAATCAATTAATTAATTATGTATGGTTTATGGCATTTTGATATAGAAAACAAATTGTTTGTTTTGATAAATTCTGTAACTGTTGTGTAAATGCTGTGTGTCATTTTGAATGATTTATAAGTGTTTACAGGTCTGTAATGGGAATTGTATCAAGTGTCTTCTTGGTAACAACAATGGGGTTTTGATGTACATTTTACTGATAATAATAAAAAAAAAATTCCCAAGAACAAAAATGAGAATATTGACATGATTATTAATTATTTATTGTTTTGGGCGTTTTTTTTTTTTTTTTTGGTAGGGTAGGGTGTTTTTTTTCCACCACTGAATTTGATTGTCAAGATGTATTGAAAATCTTGTTGAAAAAGACGTTAAGGACAAAATACTATCAATTTTTAAATTCTATCATGTTTTTTTGTTTTTTTTTAAATATTTCCAACTGTTATATATTTTCATTTCTATATTTTACTGTTGAACTGAGTAACTTATGCAGCTGTTGTATTCTAATGTTTTCTTCTGTCATATTTTGATTTTCACAGCTTGGAAAATGCTATGATTCCTTATCAAAATCTTCTTTGCGCATCTTTTCGAAATACAAAATGTTATGGAAAATATAGTAAGATAAAAGTTGGATATGGTAATACAATCCTACATGCAGGCATCTGAACGTAGTCCATGGTGAAATGGCATTACAGTTTTAATGATTAATTATGTCTCCCCTTCGAACGAAGGGAGCCATATTGTTTTAGTCTGCTTCTTCTCAGCGAAGCTTGTCCGGACCATTGATTTTTTCTTCTGCTTCTCCTCAGCGAAGCTTGTCCGGGCCATAACATTTTTGTCTTTCGAGATAGGTCAATGATGTTTGGTATGTGGGTGCATGACCATAAGGCGGTGTGTCGCGTACCATAATGACCTCCGTGGGACCTTGACCTTTGACCTCAAGATCAAATAATGGTTTTTTAAATAGTATTTTCTTGTCCAGGCCATAACATTTTTGTCTTTCGAGATAGGTTGTTGTACAGATGGTTGCATTAAGGGGAGACATAAGTTTTAGGTATCTAAAACAGTTCTTCCTAGTTATTATAGGACTGCAAAATCTTTTTGTTTATGTATTAGATTGTAGAAATAGATAAGAGGGGAGGAGGTTATGACCTAGGGTTGTTAGCTTGTAGCCCAAAGGGAGGATTTTCCACACAAAAAATCTAAATTTACAAAGAGCAAAGTTTTAATATACATGTACGTTGAAACACTCATAAAAGTTTAATTGATTTTTTTATTTAGAAAAAAGACCTTCTAACTTTCAATATCGACTATCCGTTTTCTTATCTCAGGTACTTGGGATTTCTTGTTTATGTCCATGATTAGATCCACCATGATTCAGATAGACAGGTCACTCTGCAAATCAGATATTTAAGGAATATTTGAAATTGTTGAACAGGTTATATGATATAACCTGGTTTGGGTCAGTTTATGCTTAATAAACTGTGAAGTGGTTTATGAAAAACATAAATGGGTTTATATGTTATTTAAAAGGGGAAAAACCTGTATAAAAACAAATGGTTTCATATCAAAATTTTTTGCAATATCACATTCAGCCAGACAAGGATGTCCTGCTGCACCGATATTGTACATTATTCAGGCAGAGCCGATGGCTTGTGCTATCCGAAACACTGTGGCAATACATGATATCAAACTCAACCCGACTGTGAGGGACAGCCCGTAAAAGAAGCAAAAATATGCATGTTTGCAGATGACACGCAACTCTTAAATAAAAACGAGGAATCTGTGGAACAATCCTTTTTAATTCTTTCGAAATTTGAAAAGGCATCCGGCTCTAAGATAAATTATGAAAAAACAAAAGGATTATTTATTGGTAGATTAAGGGGAAAACGACTCAGATTAACTAACATATCATGGATATCAGATAATATAAAAACGTTAGGAGTTTTTCACGGGTACAATATAGACACCGATAACATTTGGAAAAAAATTATAAATAAAATGAAAAGCTGCACTCAGGTTTGGAAAACCAGAAATTTAACCTTTAAGGGAAAAACTTTAATCGTTAAAAATTTTCTGTTAGCTCAAATGGGATTTGAAACTGAAATGAGGGGGATACCAGAGAAATATAAAAAAGAGGTGAATGATTTGATTTGGAAATTTCTGTGGGACAATGAACCAAACCAAATAGAAAGAAACGTATGTTGCTTAAATATTAATGAAGGGGGGACGGGAATGATTAACATAGACAATTTTGTCAAAAGTAAACAGATAAAATTTATATACAAAATAATCAACAGCGAGATGGACTCATGAATGCGATAGGTAAATACTGGTTACAGAAATAGGATAATAAATTTGGAGTTGATTTTTTTCTTTGTAAATGCTCCGATATTAAAGGTTTAGATATTGCATCCATTCCAAAATACTATCAAGACGCTATACAAGCATGGAACACTTTTTTTGAGTCATGCTCTACGGAGTCTAAAAATGATATTTTAGATATAAACATATTTGGTAACTCTGAGATCAAATTTAACAAAAATCCACTTTTTTTTCAATCGTTTTTGAGAAATAATATATTTAAAATAAACGATATATGGGACAAAAACAATAATACCTTTGTTGATAATCAGACTATAAAAGGAACTGGATATCAGAATGGGCAAAAGTAAAAAAATCAATACCAGAAAAGTTTGTTAAGAAATTAAAATCAGAGGATAACGAAAAGATAAAAAAATCATTAGGTTTAAAAATAGATAGTAATTTGAATATTAGAAATCATAATAATAAAATAATTGTTCCAAAAGAGCTGAAACTGAAGAATATCCAGAAAGAAATATGTAAACCAATCACGCCAAAATGTCAATTAAAATGGGATACATTGTATGAAAAGAAATTTAACTGGATATCTATTTGGTATATACTGAACGAGATTAAATGTAAACAAAGCATTATCCAGTTCCAATGGAAATGCTGGCATAACATTGTCTATTCAGAATATAGATTACAAAAAATGGGAAAATCAAATGGTCAATGTAATTTTTGTAAAAATGAAATAGAGTCCCTTATGCATTTGTTTTACAGGTGTCATAAAATTAAACAAGTCTTAGATGAACTAAAACACATTTTTAATAAAAAAAAAATTGAAAAGAATATAGTACTTGTTGAGGAAAACTTAATCATTGGGGTGTATGAGGGAGAAATAACTGAAGATCTACTTTTAGTGAATTTGGTAATTTGTATATTAAAATGGGTAATTTGGAAAGCAAGAAATTGTATAAAATATAATAAAAGCATTTACAGGGAAGCAATAATTATCACAAATCTAAAAAATGAACTTAGAAGTAACATACAAATGATGATTAAAAACCCAGAAGTTCGAAACTTATATAATATTAGGAAATTACAGTTATTATTGGATACATTATGAATTTAGTTGTATTAATTATTCCTCTCATTGTTTACTGTATAAAACTGTATGTTTATAAATTGAATATGAGAGATAACATATGATTTATTTGCTGATGGTATTGTATTCTCACTACCAGTATTTGTTATTAAATTATATTGTTCATTGTAAATATTTGTAAACCTCTGAGGTTTCCTGGCACCCAGAGGTAAATTGTCCATATGTGTAATATAGATATACCTTTTGTACATGTAATAAAAAAAAAAAAAAAAAAAAAAAAAAAGGATAACAAAGTGGTTACCAGAACCATTAAACTGAAGAATAATTATATATGAGACATATTTAGTTTGTACTTATATGAAAAAGCATCCATTAGTAATTAAAAATGTGTATTTATCTTCATGTGGCCATTGTTCGAGCCACAACAATTAAAAAAGTAAATCGGCAAAAAAAAAAACAAAAAAAACAAAAAAAACGTAAACTGACCCAAACCAGGTTATGCAATTTCAAATATTCCTTATAATTTCATTTTCACAGCAAAATTTAATGATTCCTTGATTTTAATTACGATTATTTCATGTGACTATTTGAATTTGTCGTTGGTGGATGAACACATTGGTGACGTCACAATACCAACCCAGGTTATCTAGTATAACCAAATTTTCTCCAGGCCGATTAGCCAATCAGATTAAAATATTCAAATCAAATTAAATTATTATGTTATAGGATTATTTTTTTGCCAAGGACACCTTTTTGAAGTTCCTATTCAATAAATACACAGAGGTTCCAGCATACCTAATTATTTATATAGGTTGTATAATTTGGTAGACCTTTGAAAGCCTCATTCCTGTCCTTGATAATCCTCTTATTACACAAAATGCACCAATTCAGTGTTAAAGTTTGGTATTCTATAATGATTTGATTAATATTCCAGAACCAACGAACTCTTCTTTTTTTTTTTATCTAAATAGACAGTGGTAATTACTTGTGGGAGTTGTAACCTTGACATTACATTTTCCTCTCAAGAAAATCATTCAACCACTGCATTTGAACCTTGTCAGTTTTTTATCATTTACTTTTTCTTCTACCAGAACAGCATTTTTAGTGTAAAACAGTATAATGTTCTAATGATATGATAAACACATAATAACTGAATAAGTGTTGTATAGTTAATACAGTCAAACCTCTATTAAGAGGTCACCTTTGGGACAAACAATAAGTGGCCTTTATTAGATAGGTGACCTCTTAAAAGAGGTTCAATTCATTTGAAGTTTTTAATGACGGGGCAAGAAAAATGTGACCTTTTAATACAGGAGGGCAGATGCCCGATATGGTGTATTTGACTTATACCATGAATGTATGATTGATGAACATTTTAATATTTTTTATGGATTTGTTCTTATTTTGTGATAAAGCATGATGAATGCAGAGTATCAGATTACACATTTTAAGACATTTTTGTACAAGTATGTCAAGAGAAAACTAGTAATGTTGTAAAGAGGATATTGGGAGGGGGGAAAATACCTTCAAGTACACTCAGGGTCAAAAGATAAGAAAGCCAAATACATTAACATGATTGTCTTTGAGAAGAAGAAAATGAGAGGATCTAAAATCAGCTAAGGTTATCTATACCAAACAGAGATGAACATCAGTTGTAATAATAATTCCATTATTTAAATTTCAATAATAAATTTATCTTAGAAAGTTTTAACAAGTTGTTAGTACATTTTGTATTAATTTTTAAAGAGCTATTGCTCTATTTTATATATCATTAAAAAAAAGAGCCATGCTGCATTTGTACCTAAGGGGTGGGGGGAGGTATAGAAATAACAATTTGTTACAAATAACTTTATTAGCACATTGTAACATCCACGTAAGGGTCAATGGCTACAAAGAAATGGAACATTACATAAATTGAACAAGAAAAATAATCAAATTATATATCAAATATATATCAAGTATGATTTTGACCATGATACATATTTGTAGCCCTATGATGAGGTCAGTGTCATAATTTATCACCAGATAAAAGTATATTGACCAAAGATATAGTCTGAGGTTCAATATCATCATTTTTTTCTTGTCTATAAGACCAAGCATTGACCAACATCAAAAGCCTACAATTGTTGTTTTATTTTTGTTATTATTGATATAATAATGATTATTATTATTATTATTACTTGACTTTCATGTTTATGTTGTGAGTTCGAATCCCTCTCAGGCGATACACCATTATGTATAAAGTTTGTCAGTGACTTGTGACCAAAGGACCTAAACAGGATAGTCCAAGATCAGTTAAGGTGACTTTTGTCAGAGGGAGGACGACCTTAGTTTTAATAATAGTTACATTATTTAGGGACTGTAAATTTCAATATTTAATAAACCATGTCAGCGCTGAAGTACTGACTACTGGACGGTTGAAACCATCGGAGACTAATAATCCACCATCAGAGGTATCGACCTAAATGATAATAATAAAAACGTATACGTGTATATCTAATTTATTGCACAAAACATGTTTCTGAAATTACATTGGATTTTGTAATACTGATATTCGAGATTCATATACGGTATTTCCTTTACTTATATCTAGTATCTACAAATGTGTTATTTGTTATGTATGATAGATGTGAAGCATTCAATTTCAATCCTCTTCCAGAATTGTGAGCTTGAATTGGAGGAGGTTTTTTTTTCTTTTTCTTTTTTACAGTTCCCCCCTTTTATTGCTGTACAGAGCCCTCACTTGTTGTTGAGGGTACCTTTTGGTGTTAATTTTGATGTGTTACTCACTTAAATGAATTGAATTTAACTTGCACTTTTCAGCAAAGATTTTTCATTGAAATGTCATGAAGTACCAATATTGTGAAAATAATCAGAAAAGAAATAACTGGTTTGTTAGGTTTATATACCCAATATAACAGCTTTGGTGAAACTATTACATAATTCTGTCAAATTCTACCAAAATTGACAGTATCTTCTCAAACGATATACATGTTAATTATATTATCTAAACAACAAACTACAAACGATTTTTATACATAGAATGTCTTAATTAGTTACAAATGTAATTATTAGCAGAATTTTGTCTGTGTGGATGTAACATGTACATAGCTCATTGTCCCCCGACGCTTCGTCGAAGGGGACTATAGAAATGGGTGTCGTCCGTCCGTCCGTCCGTGTGCTTTTTGGTTTCCAGATGATAACATGTGAATGAAAAGTCAGATTGAAGCTAGGTTTGGTATGTAAGTGT
>MJUT01047519.1:391550-416986 GCA_002080005.1 Gigantidas platifrons
ATAGACGAACAAAGTTTAACATAGAAGCCTACAAGACCCAATGGGAATTTGTACTGAGTTGTTCTTCTCAGAAAGTACCAAACCAGTTGACTTGATTTGTTCTATGCTGCTCCTATCTGCAAACAGAAAGACTTGAAAAATATGCTTGTTGATAACCTTCTTCAAGAATGAAACCTTAAGCAGTCTAATATACTTACCATGGGAGATTTTAATTTTGACTTTAGGTTTTCAGAATTTATGGAGCACACATTCAATAGTAAGCAAATTGTGTCTTTAAGTCGCAAGAAAATATGAATCTTTGTTAGACTTCACGTTCCTAAGTATTTACCCTGCCAATTATTACCAGGTGAGCGATGACAGGCTCTCCAGAGCCTCTAGTTTGTAATTTACAAAGCCGGGCGNGAACCCACGCCGTATTGGTGATAGGCTTGCATGAGTTGTTAGATCCAACGACCTAACTCATTGAGCTACCAGGGCCCCCCAGTGTAATGTTGATAACAGTTGATTCATCATATGCTTGATACCCATTATTGTACATAGTGCTATTTTTTATCCATTCAAGTGATTTTTTTTTAACCAAGATATATCTATTACAAGCGAGTTTGGTTATTCAGATAAGTATCGACCAACAATTTCATCATCTGAAACTTAGTATAGCAGTTAGAATTAATATGTTTTACAATCTGGTTTTTGAATAGATTTTGTCATTTGTAATTGAATTACAGGTACATAAAGTAGTTAAAACAAAATAACATGATATGTTACAGTGTTAATGTACTATACATTTTTTTTTCAGAAACCAATGCTTTTCTGAAGTCTGTTCAACAAGCCATGTCAGTTTTATTGTTGAGAATGCCAAACAAATATACATTTACAGAACTCCTAGATAAATGGGTAAGTTTAATACATTTACAGAACTCTTAGATAAATGGGTAAGTTTAATACATTTACAGAACTCCTAGATAAATGGGTAAGTTTAATACATTTACAGAACTCTTAGATAAATGGGTAAGTTTAATACATTTACAGAACTCGTAGATAAATGTGTAAGTTTAATACATTTACAGAACTCTTAGATAAATGCGTAAGTTTAATACATTTATAGAACTCTTAGATAAATGGGTAAGTTTAGTACATTTACAGAACTCTTAGATAAATGGGTAAGTTTAGTACATTTACAGAACTCGTAGATAAATGGGTAAGTTTAGTACATTTACAGAACTCTTAGATGAATGGGTAAGTTTAGTACATTTACAGAACTCTTAGATGAATGGGTAAGTTTAATTATAGTCAGAACAATGAGCTATACCTTCAAGAGAGCTCCCTATGGGCCACCGGGGGAATTTCTTTTGTGACCATTGTCTGCATATCATCTTTCAATAACTAATCCTGAAATTGTCTATCAGTGTTTTTGATGGTTTGGTTTGGTTTTATGGCATTTAACGCCATTTTCAACAATATTTCAGCTATATTGGTGGAGGAAACCACTGACCTGTCGCAAGTCACTTACAAAGGTTTATAAAATAATGTAGCATCGAGTACTCCTCACCATGTACAGGGTTTTGAATTACAGTGTACCATAATATAGGTTGATAAGTTTTTTTTTTCCCTGTCAAAATCTATGCAGGATTCAACCTATACTAATTTTCTATTTCAGGAGATGAGTGTGAGAAAAGCTTGTGCTGGGGCATCTATATGAATGGACTTATCCTTGGTTCTACATGTGTAAGATGTTATGACTAGGAAGTACTGGTGTAATGTACTTAAATTCTGATGCCAAAGCATCAGGTGACTGAAGCTTCCTGAATGAGGTTCACTCGAACAAGGATTGTGCAAAATTACATTTAATCTGGAATCTGCCTCAAATTGAATTCATAGTCAGTGAAAGAGACTTGTCAAGAGGTTAAAGTATTCAAATGTCCACTAAAGAATGTATATTTTGTACAATAAAACAATCTGTAAAATATTTGTTCTCTGATTAAAAGCTTTTTGTGTTGCCTAGGCAACATGACAACACATTGGGATGACTTTTGCCATCACTACCTCTCCTCTATTTAAAACTTTGCCTTGTGATCAAATCCCAAGGTAACTCAATAGGGAATTCTTAAAACTTAGCAGGTTCACTTATTACCATGTGGAAAATTGCATATCGTTACAAGAAGAGTTTGAAGATACCAAATGGCTTATCAGAATCCCTAAATCGAAGGACAGACAACACAATGGCCAAAAGAACTAGAGGCTCAGTGGGCTGAACCTGTGTCGCTCACCTGTCATTCTGCTTTGAGGAACCTTAATACAGCACCTTCCATAGGTGCTTCCTACCAAATATCGGTTCATTTGGCTAATCAGTTTCAGAGGAGAAGATTTTTTAGAAATCAACCAATCTGAAACAGGAATTGCCTGTGGCAGAAATGTTTGTTAACGGATTGGGACAAAATTAGCAATCATTATAATGGACGTTCCATATATGCTGCCTACCAAGTTTCGGTTCATTTGCCCAAGCGGTTTCAGAGGAGAAGATTTTTTTAGAAATTGACCAGTCAGAAACAAGAACTGCCTGTGGCGGCCATGTTTGTAAACAGATAAAACCGAAATGAGCAATCTCTATAGAGGACCTTCCATGCATGCTTCCTACCAAGTTTCAGTTCATTTAACCAAGCGGTTTCCGAGAAGATTTTTTAGATGCTTCCTACCAATTTGCGGTTCATTTGGCCAAGTGATTTCAGAGGAGAAGATTTTTAGAAATTAACCAATCAGAAACAAGAATTGCCTGTGGCGGCCATGTTTGCTAACATATCGGAACTAAATGGGCAATCTTTATAGAGAACCTTCCAAGGATGCTTCCTACTAAATTTCGATTCATTTGGCATAGCGGTTTCAGAAGAGAAGATTTTTTTAATCAACCAATCAAAAACAAGAATTGCCTGTGGAGACCATGTTTGTTAGTGGATCGGGACGAAATGTGCAATCTTTATAGAGGACCTCCCGTACATTCTTCCTACCAAGTTTCGGTTCATTTAACCAAGCTGTTTCCGTGGAGAAGATTTTTTAGAAATCAACCAATCAGAAATAAGAATTTCCTATGGCGGCCATGTTTGTTAACGAATCAAAACGAAATGAGCAATCGCTATAGAGGACCTTCCATACATGCTTCCTACCAAGTTTCTGTTCATTTAGCCAAGCGGTTTTACAGGTGAAGATTTTTTAGAAATAGACCGATCAGAAACGAGAATTGGCTATGGTGGCCATGTTTGTCTATGGATCGGGACGAAATGAGCAAATTCTATAGAGGACCTTCCATAGATGCTTCCTACCAAGTTTCGGTTCATTTGGCCAAGCGGTTTCAGAGAAGATTTTTTAAAATAGACCAATCAGAAACAAGAATTGCCTGTGGCAGCCATGTTTGTTAACGAATCGGAACTAAATGAGCAGTCTTTATAGAGAACTTTCCAAGGATGCTTCCTACCAAATTTCAGTTCATTTGGTTAAGGGGTTTCAGAGGAGAAGATTTTTTTTAAATCAACCAATCAGAAAGAAGAATTGCCTGTGGCAGCTATGTTTATTAACGGACCAATACGAAATGAGTAATCTTTATAGAGGACCTTCCATAGATGCTACCTACCAAGTTTCGGTTCATTTGGCGAAGCAGTTTCAGAGAATAGACCAATCAGAAACAAGTATTGCCTATGGCGGCCATGTTTGTCAATGGATCGGGACGAAATGAGCAATCTTTATAGAGGACCTTCCATAGGTGCTTTCTACCAAGTTTCGGTTCATTTGGCCAAGCGGTTTTAGAGGAGAATTTTTTTTAAATCAACCAATCGGAAACAATAATTGCCTGTGGCAGCCATGTTTGGTAGCGAATCGGAACTAAATGGGCAATCTTTATAGAGAACCTTCCATGTATGCTTCCTACCAAATTTCGATTCATTTGGCCAAGGGTTTCAGAGGAGATTTTAATCAACCAATCAGAAACAAGAATTGCCTGTAGCGGCCATGTTTATTGACGGACCAAAGACGAAATGAGCAATCTTTATAGAGGACCTTCCATAGATGCTTCCCTACCAAGTTTTGGCTCATTTGTCAAAGCGGTTTCAGAGGAGAAGATTTTTTAAAATGGGCCATTCAGAAACAAGAATTTCCTGTGGCGGCCATGTTTGTAAATGGATCGGGACAAAATGTGCAATCTTTATAGAGGACCTTCCATAGATGCTTCCTACCAAGTTTCAGTTCATTTGGTTAAGGGGTTTCAGAGAAGATTAAAATGTGAAAAGTTAACGGACGACGGACGCTAAGTGATGGCAAAAGGTCACATTGCCTGTAGCAAGGTGAACTCAAAAGGACAAACAACAATCTGCAAAACACTACATAGCAAACTAAAGATCGAGCAACACGAATCCCACCAAACAACCTAGATTCACTCATGTGCTCCAGGAAGGGTAAGCAGTTCCTGCTCCACTAGTGGCACCCGTCGTGTTACTCTAGTTACAGGTAGTTGTAAATCCAACTACCATACGACCATGACGGCCCCTGCACAGATTGAAATCCAAGGTGCACACCACTGTAAGAACACTTAAAATTAAAAATAGAACACTGGCATTCTCTTCCTCTTCTTCTATTGCTGTTCCATTCTCCTTAGTCCAATGTCATTCAAAACATTATAGGTAGAAGCTTAGGTAAAATTTACTATGAGAATCCATAAATAGTATGTTTCGATATATCACGTTAATTGGCATTCTTATCTCAAGGTCTACGACATAAATATTCACCTTTAGCGTAAACAACTTGACAAACATCGTTAATCAGGACATTTGGACTCCACAAGAAATGATTTGATTTGATTTTTATTTTTGGTGTTTTGACGCTACTTTCATCAATATTTCAGCCATATCATGGCGACCAGTTATAGTGGTGGAAGAAGCCAGAGAGAACCACCGATCATGGGCAAGCTACTGGTAACTTTATCACTTGCGGCTGCGAGTCGAGTACACCCTTTTTGTAATTTACAACGCACAAGAAATGATACCATGGCCATCATAAATATGAACAAATAGCAAATATGTCTCTTGGGGTCACCCCCAGATCAGAACGAAAATCTGATCTACAAATGACAAAATGTGTAACATTTTTAAAGTAGTTTCATCATAAGAAATTCGTCTGGAGAAACCAAGGGGGTTATCATAAGGTGTTATTTGTTCGGAGATACCAAGGGGGTTATCATGAGGTGTTATTTGTTCGGAGATACCAAGGGGGTTATCACAAGGTGTTATTTGTTCGGAGATACCAAGGGGGTTATCATAAGGTGTTATTTGTTTGGAGATACCAAGGGGGTTATCATAAGGTATTATTTGTTTGGAGATACCAAGGGGGTTATCATAAGGTATTATTTGTTCGGAGATACCAAGGGGGTTATCATGAGGTGTTATTTGTTCGGAGATACCAAGGAGGTTATCATAAGGTGTTATTTGTTCGGAGATACCAAGGGGGTTATCATAAGGTGTTATTTGTTCGGAGATACCAAGGGGGTTATCATGAGGTGTTATTTGTTCGGAGATACCAAGGGGGTTATCATGAGGTGTTATTCAAATATAATGGTAAAAAAGACAAACAATGGTCCACCAAACTAGCAAAAAAACTCGCCACACTTGCCATAAAAGTTCCTCTGGAAGCTTTGTTATTATTCAGAGCGATTTGAAATTCATGCCGGATGTCCTAGCCTAAAATTTGATTTGCGGAGGCATCGACTTCTCCATAGCAATTACATGTCAATTGCAAGTAACCAGGCTTGCCAGAAATGTTGCTCTAATGATTCTTAAGAACTACTGTTACTTTTCACAGCAAATCTAATTCGGAGGTGGTTGCCCTGGTATCAGTGTCAGATTTAGGACAAACTGTGCTAGTTTAGCTATGAGGCCCCTTACTTTAGCACTGAAGGAGGTAGATCCGGTAGGCCTACAGGCAGTCAGACACATGCTCAGGAAATTTCGGAATAGTTAGAATATTAAAATTGCACTACAAAGCAAAAATCCATCGAAAGCACACATAATCACAATGTTAAATCCGGCACTGCCTGGTATCTGATTTACTGAGACGTAATTGACTTTTTCCACACACAAAAATTGTAATTACTCTGCGTTTGTTAGTGTCAGTGTCTGGTACCTTTCTCTCGGGAGAAAATCAACGGAGCAAATGGAGCCAAACCTGGCAGAAATGTAATCGATCAGAAAACTAAAATGGTCATCAATGCAGGACAAAATTTTAACATGAACATTCCCAATCGTAACTACTCGGCCATTCTCGCTACCCTTCCAATAACCTCGTAAGTAGGTAGTAGAAATTCTTCTTAAATTGTTTGCCGGAAGATAAGCCGCGCAAAAATATAGTCCACGAAAATCCAGCTGAAAATTTGATTCCACATTCAAAACTTCACACTTTTTGTTACCTAACCCAAAGCAAGGATTTATATAAATCCTTGCCCAAAACATTTACTTTTCAGTTCAGAGCAACACAGGCAAGGGTTCCTGGAGGACGCCATCTTTTTTGTCACCTGACCTAAAAATTTAGAAAGTAGTTATATTTATCCGCCACCTACTTACGAGGTTATTGGAAGGGTATCGAGAATGGCCGAGTAGTTACGATTGGAACATTCCGTAACGATTAACCAAGTCACGATGACGTCGTTAGAATTTCGAAACTGATGACTTCAGCTTGACCAGTCTGTATGAATTGTCATCTCTCTATTGTTTATAAGTACCTCCTCTTACCTAACTCGATGATAAGTGTGAACACGCATAGTCAATAACGAGTATCCAATTAAACTTTCAACAATATTTCAGTTTATATATCGTGGCGGTCAGTTTCATTGGTGGCCCAGTTAGAACAACACTTGGTAGAGATGTAACTTGGGTAGTCCTCAACATTTTACATGAATTTCGTTTTATTCCGAAATTCAGAACTACCTATATATAGAGTCATTTTTTAACTTTTTTTTTGTTTTTTAATAATTCTTTTCTTACTAGAATTTATCAATAACTCGTAATCTGATTGGATATCGTCACTTATTCTACGTCATTCGAAAGGAATTTATAAATCAATATTTCCGTTTTAATACTGTACTACTTTTTTTTGTAGCGTTACGGCGTAGGGATATGAAAAAATAATCCACCAAGAATTATTAGTATTTAACGTCGAAAACAATACGATGTCCAAGAATAAGAATTATAAGAATTAAACACTGTGTTTTTAGGAAATTATGTATGTATAAACTCCGGCAGCTCACTCACAAACTTTACATAGTCCTTCGGACTTATTCAGTTTGTGAGTGAGTTGCCGGAGTTTATACATAGATAATTTCCTAAAAAACAGTGTTTAATCCTACAATATATATAGTTGAAATAAATCTTCCTTTTTTTTTTCTTTTTTTTTTATACACACCAAAGAAGATCAGTCTCCTACACCAGAGAGTTGAAATCGTTTCAGGGGTGCCACTAGAAGAGCAAGAACTGCATACTCTTCCGGAGTACCTAATTTCATCTCAGGTTTTAGTGGGGTTCGTGTTACTCGATCTTTAAATTGATGTGTATGTTTTGTAGATCGTTGTGTGTCCTTTTGCCATTTTTCATTTGACAATTGTGTTGTCTGTCCTTCTTCTATTTACGGATTCTGATTACCCATTTGGTATTTTCAAACTTTTCTTAATCAGTTTAGTGATATGCTTCTTTTCTAATCATACTATAGAACGTTTAAATGTCCAACAATAGGTTTCACTTGTAAACAAAAATAATTGTATTTGAGGAGTTCCTGTTCCAGTTTGTCAAAATGATTGCTCAATAGCAATTGAAACATGGATTATCTATAAGATAACCCGCAATAACATACCACGGATTAAACAACGCAAATTCCGGTAATAAACTGGGTGTGCAACTAGGTATTTTGAGAGAGTAAGGTTATCCTGCTCCATGCATAACGTCCATCGTGAAATACCCATTTTAAAGTACATGTTTTGTAGCTACATTTGTATATCGAGTGCGGTAGATTGTTTGTTCGATGCGGTAAAACCCCAAAACTGTAAATTTGGTAGTTGCTGCTTATCCGCTAATGACACATTAAGAAGTATTAGCAAAGACTGGTTGGCTTGCAATCATTATAATATGTCCGCATGGCGCCACATGTTTGCCCACAGATTCTTGTTTCGGTGAGCTAGCACTATAAAAACCCAACAAAGCGTGTTTATCTATAACAAAGAGGACATCATCATCATCTCACCCAAATGCACATTGTTCTCGCCATGATATAGCTGAAATTTGCTAACTTGGCGTTAAACGACAATCAACCACTCAATCAATCAAAGTATCCCATATACCGGTAGTACAAATTGTGTACAAGGAGACGAGGTAATAGCAGTTGAAACACGAAAGTATCGTAAATGTTTCCGGACCAGATCATAATGCCGACCATGAAAATGTGTAAAGTTGTCTCAGTTTGTACAACATATATGCTCTCATGTTTAGAAATAAATGTGCATGACATTTAGATTAGACTCTAAAAAGCGCATAGACTGGGATATGAACACCACAAAATGTAGGTGAATCGGGAATGCATGTATTACTTTCTAAAATTGGGAAGTTTACAACAAGAAACCCAAAATCATCACAATTATGTCATACATGTTTGAACTTCAATCAATACATGTGAATATCACTGAGACAAAATAGACAAGTCATCTATACCACCATTATTACGGAGTTGAGCTCCTCTTGTATTGAATTTTAATTTTGTGGTGTTTAGCGACACCAAATCACTTTTGCTTTGATTCTGGAAGATTGATTTGATTTGATTTTTGGTGTTTAACGCCACTTTCAACAATATTTCAGATATATCATGGCGACCAGTTTTAGTGGTGGAGGAGGCCGGAGTACCCGGAGAGAACCGCCGACCATGGGCAAGCAACTGGTAAACTTTATCACTTGCGGTTGCGAGTCGAGTGTACCCTTTTTTGTAATTTACAAAGCCGGGCGCGAACCCACGCCGTATTGGTGATAGGCTTGTATGAGTTGTTAGATCCAACGACCTAACTCATTGAGCCACCCGGCCCCTACAGCGACCTAACTCATTGAGCCACCCGGGCCCCTACAACGACCTAACTCATTGAGCCACCCGGGCCCTACAGCGACCTAACTCATTGAGCCACCCGGGCCCCTACAACGACCTAACTCATTGAGCCACCCGGGCCCCTTGATTCTGGAAGAGAATACAACAAATATAAATAACAATATGAAACAACAGTCGGAATTCTTTCAATACGATGTCGGTATGCTGTTGTCTTGGCGAGTTTTATTAATTTGAGGGATCGTCGTGATCGTTATCGTATGATAGTTGGATTTACAACTACCTTTGCAATCAGCGCCTATCACCACTAACGTTGTGAGTTCGAATCCCAACCAGACGAGGTGTCCTTGATGCAAAAATTATTTGTCAGTGAGTTGCGACAGGTCTGTGGTTTCCTCCACCAATAACACTGACCGCCATGATATAACTGAAATATTGTTGAAAGTGGCGTTAAACACCATAACCCTAACCCTAAATTCATTTGATCATGGAGAGATCGGTGAATAGTTTTATCCATTCATTTTAGTACGTGTGAATAGGACAACAGATTATAGGGAATCTAGTAACAATCAGCTCTCTTATCTTTTATGGTTGTTGTCTTTTATTGTTTTCATTTTATGGGTAGAAAATATGTTTTCCCTTTTGTGTTGGTATATTTGAATATATAACGCACAGACAAAAAGAAGACAAAAAATATTAGCTGCAAGATTAAAAATTTAGAATGAAAGGAAGTTTTCTTTGGTAGCATGTTAAAGGCATACTGTCTACGATTTTGTTGAAAAATTTTAACTGTTCATAAATGATTTGTTTAAGCTATCATTAAACAGTTATGCTGCAAAAGATACGATTTGTGCTCTTTTTTTTGACAAAAAAAGACCCAAAACCATCGTTATCGGAATTATTGTCCAGGATGACAAGAATTCAATTTAAGCCGCCTCTATTCATATGACCTTCTATGTGAACCCGTCTCGAGCATGCGTACTGTTTAGAAACAATATACAACATGTCGGAAGAGAAAGTATCAACGCGTGGAAGAAAGGTGGACTTTGACGGATTCAGAGAGAAAGGGGAATAGAAGTGCAGTATCTTCCAAATGGAACAAATGCAGGATATATGTAGGGGATCAGTTGGAACGAACTGAAGGAAGTGCTACGCGTCCAAAACCACGCCGAAGTGGCGACGATTTTGCTTGATAGGTAAGCCGAGCATGTTTCCTTCTTTTCTCCATCGTTTTTCATATTTTATGAATTTATGATGATGCCCATGATCATTTTCGGTAGATATTATTCCTTATATGTAATTTTGCACCTGGCAACAGCAAATTATTGTCAATGAGTAGCATAAAACGGCCGTATTTTCGAGGTAAACAAACAACATCCATGCTGCAGCATCCGGGCTACTGGCATAAAAATAGATAAAAATAGATTTGGCCTCGCTCAGGTCAGTGTATAATTAATTAGCTTCCAGTAACGATGGTCAGCTTTTTCAAATCGAAAAAACAACGTTTTGTAGCGTATTCGCCAATAATTCTGTGTTTAATCTTCATTTTATGAAGGTCAGTATGGAAAACGAAAATAATTTTGGGTATGAAAAAATTACGATTTTGGTAGACAATATGCCTTTAAAAGAAGAACTGATTATTTGAGGTCCTTCATAATATGCAATTTTAGCCGTTTGGTGTCTGGTCAATGCTAGGATTTATTGACCAGATAAAGGATATAGAACGAGGACGAAGTCCGAGGTTTGATAAATTTGTATCTGGTCCATAAATTCAGGCATTAATCAATATCAAAAGGTTACCTTTTCTATTATTCTAGTTATTATTGATTTTAATGTTAGGTCTATAATATATGTGCAAACTAATTAATGAAAGAAATGAACAATTGGTCATTTTTGCTTCAATAATTTTCAAAGGGTTAACCAAAAATTGCAGCAATTACTATGGTCGTCAATATTTACTGATAATAATTCACGTACATTTATATGATCGTCTACAACTGATAGCAAACATGTCGGGTGACATTTCCTATTTTGTATTGATGTCATTAGATCTTGGAATAGAAAATAGAAGTGTGAAAACGCTTGGTCGATAACAAGTATTCAATTAAGCTCGTTCTATTAAGGAACCAAATTCCCCACTTATTTTTTATTGAAATACCCAAACAATACAACTTTATTTACAAGAACACGTGACAATAAATTGACATATCGGAGACCTTAAATCGGTAGGAATGCATCGTATTCGCATAAAACTGTATTCCTTGCCACTTTTAAAACTAAATTCTTTAGATAAAACTTCAACTAGTGATCTTATTATAGTCTGTACAAACTTCACAGCTATGGTGCTGGTTACCAAGCTGTTCAAGACTGTGACGATACATGGGAATGAAAAGGAAAATTTACTCTTTCTTCCACTGTTCTTGGCTAACAAATGTTTGGATACCATCAACCGTGGAAATATTCTACACACCACAAATCTGTCAAGAGCCAAGGTTCCATCTTATTTCAAAGATCAATCTGTTCCTATCAATTCACATTCCTATACTTCACACATTGCGGTCAATACCTTTAACTGATGAAGACGCTATATAACGATTTCAATTAACTCAAAACAAAAACTCTCGATTGTTATAATTGCCACAATTATCCATTCATATATAGTCTCGCTGGCCACGTGATTACATGAGATATTAATAGCAAAGACAATGAATCTTCTTAAAATCCTTCCTCTATCACCGACAAGACTTTTACCCAACTGATGAGTAACAGGGTGATGTGTTATAAGAAACAGGAAATGCTTACCCTTTCCGAGCACATGTGTTCGCCCCCGGTTTTGTTGATGGAGTCCGTGTTGCTCTTCATTTTAGTGTTCTGTGTTTTTGTTTTGTTTGTCTTCTGTGTGTTGTTCCTAATATTGCCCATTTGGGTTTCTCTAACGTTTACTTAAAAGTATTATAAAATAATAATATAAAAATACTTAATTAAAGGTAGTCGATTCTTACTCAAGAAAAGTGGCAACTTAATAATCGTTGTTAATGTGTAAAGTAAAGATAATCTGGGGGAAATCGTAGAAACTATTTCTACAATCTTTTCATAAAATATGGGCATCATAAAAGAAGAATGTATTACAAACAAAATATTTTATTTCTATAGGAAATGTATAAAAACCTGGCAGTTAATCGTTGTTGTGCCTTATCATCGAGCAGAAAACAATTTGAACTACAGATAACAAATAATGCTTTAACAATAAAACATAATTCTGGTAAAATCGCGAGTACTACTTTTGCACGCGGTCTGTTCGATTGCTCGATATCTCTTTTCATTCTATAGTTAATTTTCAATGGGTCGGTACCATTGGTTGTATAAACATAACAACTGCCAAGTTTCAGACATAGAACAATTGTAAATATAGACTTTGTGGAAAAATAAACCATATACATTTAAATGCACCAACATACTTCATATAACAGTAAATTTCTGCCCGATGAAATGGCAAAAATTGAGGTACAATATGGGTGGGTTCTTCAAGTGGAAAAAAAACAACAGGTTCAATAACAAACTCTTGAATGGATGATATGTAAATTTTGGACTAAAAACCTACATTTTTGGCAAAATTTACTGACCATGTGATAATGCCTTAAACGCACTGTGGCAAAATTAGCGATTGTTTGGACCTTAAAACTTCTGCTAAAATCATGGAAATTTTCTTTGGTATCAATAAGACTAGTTTTAATTTTTGTTTCCAAAATATTGCAATAATAACCCAGTAAAGAATTTTCATATATCGCTGATATAAATATATTAAATATCTTCAATTAAATAGCGCCTTAAATATTTATAATGAATGCTAACACCTTAGTTAATGCTTAAAATATCTACAATTTCTAAATTATGATAATTTATTTACAAAATAACTCCCCGTGGGGTAAATGGATCAATTTTTATGCCACAGTATAAAAATGGGTAAAACGGCCACGTGACCTGGGCCTCATTAGGTCAAGTGGTCGTTTTATATGCGAATTCTCAAAAGGAAGGATCCACAAAAATCATACAAAACATTTCATCTATATACACACTCGAAAGAATGAACAATGTACAAAATGACCTGACATTTTTTCTCGTGATGCACTTGAGTCTTGACACGTAATTTGCATATTCAACACCTGAAGTCTACTCTAAAATCACACACAAATTAGATATAGCAATAGAGCAATAACAAAAAGGATTTCTTAGAAGATTAACACACAAACAGTTCTATCAAACATATACTCAATGTTCAACTCTTACAACAGGAAGAAAGATAGTCCGCACATTTGTTTATCGAAATGTGAAATTCTTGCGGAATATCCTCCCGGAAACGGTAAATGGGTAGTTGCACACATCCGGTAAATCCTTTGTAACGTGTCTTGGGAATAATCACAACACATTTATAGCTACTAAAATGACGATGGAACTGTTTACCTATATTCCTTATCTATATGGGTCGTTTTCTGAGCTTGGAACTGTAATAATACGTTGTTTATGATTTAACGTTGAATAAGCGAAACGTTGAGCTTGAACATTATAATTAGCCATCAACGTTTTATCATAAATGCAAAATTTATCATATCTGCATTAACGAAGCATTCACCAAATTTTAGCAGCTAAGTCACCAACGTATAAGATATATATATAGTTTATGCAAATCTATTTTTCTACCATAGTCAACACTCTCAATTAGTAGCAAGCACACACAAATTACACGTATACATTATAGGAAAAAAACAAATAAAACGAAACAGTATATAGCTCTTCCAATAACAGCAACATGAGCGTTTCATAAATAATGTACAATAAAAATTCGAAGAAATATAGGTAATCGCCATTTTAATCCATTCCAAAGGATTCATATTTAGGGATGACAAAATTGGACGGAGCTTTTTTTTCGTGTCCTTTGCAGGTGACATCTCGGATTCATCTTTTTCGTCCAATCTTTTCAGAAGAAGTTTGGGTAGTCTGAAAATGACACGCATACATTTAAGCATCCGTTGAATGAAATTGTTAGTATTTTTAAAAACGAGTATTATGGCATAGGTGTGTTGACAGGACATGCTTGCTACGCATGACACTATCTCAGCACCTGCGCATTAAATTATAAGCACAATTAATCGTCTAAATATAGTAACGGAAGACAAAAAAAAGAATCGTGTGTAGTTATAAAATAGAAAGATTTATGAAAGCTCAATATCTCTGATAAGCAGTCTATGAAACTACTATGTGCCTCATTAACAAAATCATTGACATTATCAAAACATATCCACTAACATTATCATATAATCCTATAAAGAAACCAAAGACTAGCCGAAATGTCTCTGTTAAATGAAAAAAAAATATCCATAATTCCACGTGCAATAGGTACCAGTTTTGTGCATTTCCAGCAAGATGGAAAAAGATCTGATGACACATGAATGGTACAATTAATAACTACTTACTACTAGTTACACAAATCCATGAAAATGATTTCTATTATTTAAACAATACAATCCGTGACTAATGGTATTCATGAATAAGCCAAATGTTGAATCAATATTGATTGGTGTTTAACGTCAACTTTAGCACTATTCCAGCTAAATCGCCACGTGGGCTGAATAAAGACTATGACACTCTTGGAAAACTATATATATTCATATGGACCTTTTAAACAAGAACGGGTACAAAATGAACAAAACAGTCGTTTCTACAGATTTTCAGATCAAATTCATCAGTAGTTACATATTTGCGAATTATATCTACTAGTATATGACTGGAACGAATAGTATTTTGCGTATTGCTAATTTTACTTCATGATAATTTAAATTAATAATACACAAACTTGTTAAACCAATGGAAGCAAGAAGACCAAAGTTATAATCGAGACACTATTGGAATTTAAAACAAGAAGTCAAGACAGTAACGCCCAAAACATAGGCATAAATAACAAAGAACCGGCCAAATCTTAAACTCCAAAAACATTAAATGTGACAATATTGATATCTACGTTCGGTACAAAAATGTGGCGACGTTAAACCAGATAATATGATTCCTATCCTACGCTTATGGATACTATATTTCCAGATGCCAGACAAAGATAAACAAATTAAAGTGTGCAAGCATATTTTCCCTGATGTATCCTTTAACATACACCATGGATTTTTTTAGATGTCTCTTTTAATATACACCAAAGATACAAATTCAGTGAAAACTGTCTAAACCTAATCCATTCGCTAGCAAGATTTTTGTTTTGACAGAGCACGTGTTCGAATGATAAAAGTGCCAAATTTTTTATTTACTACTGACCGATTTTATTCTCTTAATGTTTGTATAGTTCCTCCGTTGTTCGGAGAACTCTACAAGGTAATTAACCTATAATTTTCCTATCTTCGCGCACACATGTGACTTAAAAATTATTTATTTTTAAAAGGTAAGAAGCGGTGGACTTATTTACACTGGAGAGCTGTCCCAAAACTATGTAAACTTTGATACAATTTGATATTTTGACAGGTTCCGCTTGTATGTAGGGTTCGGTTTAGACAAGCCCCACTGTATTTGTATAATGCATCAGATCCACATTTCTGTATTTATCCCTTTCAGTGAGCCTCTCTACCACATAGAAGTTGGTGTTTCTTTTATACAAACTCTAGGACTATTTTTTTGTGTATATACATTAAATGTAGTTGTGTTCTTTTCTTGTGTCTGTTCCAGTTAGATTAAGGATATTTTCTATATGCATGTATAAAATACAAAATATGAAAAGGTGATACATAAATCAAGCCAGACAAGAGCAGCAACCCCATTTGTTGTAAGTGAAGGTTGACACAAAGCAGGTCATATCGTCATCATAATCTGACCATATACATGTACAAGGCATATATGAACTGTCGCAGCTAAAACAGGAGTATTGTAAAAATACAAGGAAATGCTGAAGCAGACAA
Source organism: Gigantidas platifrons (assembly GCA_002080005.1). Lineage (NCBI taxonomy): Eukaryota > Metazoa > Mollusca > Bivalvia > Mytilida > Modiolidae > Gigantidas > Gigantidas platifrons. The sequence goes on from MJUT01047519.1 coordinate 407,609, forward strand.
TTTCATAATATTCTGAAGGTCAAGGTAAGTGGACATCCATTATCAACATGGGAGACGGGGTCAAGGCAAAACTGTTTTAATTGGATCAAGGTCAAGCTATAAGATAGATGGCAGGTAGAAAATGGTGATGCAATCCCGACAGGAGAACCAACAGTATCAAAACCATTGGCAATAATAGGGGGAATAGTAATTTTACCAATAAATGGGAAATATGAAATTCATGCCATGCAATTGAAATAACACCACTGAAAGATGCAACATTGACATGCATTTAACAGAACAATTTGCCCATAGTAAAAAAAAAGACATTTATTAAACTGCAATAAGCAAGGAGTTGCTGTGCACTCCTCATGGCAGTATCAATTACATTCCAAAAAACTCTGCCAGACACATGCAATGCAGATTGCCATGCAACATTTAAAACAAATACATTTGTATATTAATTGTGGCATAGATATCATGTAAAGTACAAATTGTGTGAGATGTGTTTGCTGTTCGTGTGTGTGCAATTACTTGTAACAGGTATTTTGTCACCTTTTCCTTTGATTTTTTTTTTACTTTCAAAGAACCTTTTGACATCAAATACATTTCAATAATTTCTTTCAAACCAAGATGTTCAAACGAAATGTAGTTCAATATCTGCAAGTGCAATTATAGAAACTATTTTTTTTTTTGGTTCTAACTAAAAATCAATGTTTAGTAAAAACTACCCGTTACACGAAATTTGATTTGTAATAAACAGTACATAATAACCATTAGGCTGAATGCTGTAACTGGGAGTAATAAAACAGTGTGTTTCATTCCTCACCGGCTGAAATAATGGTCAGACAATTTAAAATTAAATAAAAGCATTAAATGAAATAATAGTGCAATTCTTGTGTTGTATACATGCTTATTTGTAACATTTTTCATTGTTTTTTTTGGTGCTCTCTGGTTGATTGATTGATTGGTGTTTAATGCCAACTTTTGGTGCTCTCTGCAATATTGATTGATGCTTAATGTAGAAATATCAATATCCATATACCTTGCTTGTTTCTCATTTACAGAACGAATATTTTGTTTCTCAGGTTTTTTATTTTTTTAAATGTTGTGAGAAGTTTGTTTTCAAACATTTTAATCAGTATATGTGTTGTACAACATGATTTTGAATTCCAGTTGGAAAGATATGGATTCACGGATTCTGATACCCCTTTGGAATCTTCAAACTCTTACCAAGCATGTTCAGTCCTATATATTAACTATAATGGTGGATGCTAATTTGGCCCTTTGGTTTACTTGATCCTAAAGACCTTTTAATTATGTGGCTCTTCAATCATTTTACTATGAAGATACCTGATGAAGGTTATTCTAAAAATGTGTTGTGTGCACTTAATAAGATATCTACGTTTTCAACTGAAACAGTTATACATGGAGAGAGCAAACACTGGCATGAAAAAAAGTGAACATATTTTCCTTCCTAAGCAACCAAGACTGCTTTTGAATTCTAGTGTGTGACCTTGATTAATTACAAGAAATATTGAAGTTATGCTATACATATTTTAGTAATTACAATAGGGTCTTTCATGTTTTGTTCTTAGATAAACATTTCGGATAGTAACCAATTCTCTTTCTTTGTATTTGCTATAATGGTATACACAAAATGTCCAGTTTTACAATACATGTTAGAAAACATTGACCTACTGACCTGTCTAGCATTGACTTGTACCTCTAGCCTTGTTTAATTACTGTAAACCCAAAAATATTTTCTAATCGATCAGTATCAAAATTACTCATGTTCAAATACATCCTAACAATCTGCCAATTTTGGTTCCATAACAAAAGTCACTTAAGAAAGTGGCATTAAAGATCATAAACCTACCAAACCTGATGAATACTTCTTTAAAGCTCCAGAAGGAGCCTCTTGGTACTTACAGATTATCCTCATTTTTCTGATAAATACTAAATAGGTTGCAGATCGTGTTTTGTCTCACATTTGGAATATCATAGACAGAAATTAGCCTTTCAAAATGAAGGTTGAAAAAGGCGGTCACTTAGCCTTAAATGTATTCCAGAATACTGTAACAGATTAGGTGTGATTTTATAAAGAATACCTCAGTCTAACTTTTTTTTTAAAGTTTGTTAATAAGGTAATCATTTAAAAAAAATACCAAACCTTTGCATTCAAAAAATTCTTGAACTTTTATTTATATTTTTATTGCTAATTTTATTTGCTTATTTCACTGGTTTTTTTTTTGCAGAGATGTTTGCATTTTTCTAGAGAAATGCTTATAATTTGTAATTGAAATGACATTGACAAGCCACCACAATTTATCGAATTTTCGATTTGTCATATAAATTTTTTTTTTAAGAGAGGAAACGATTTTTAATATTCTTTCCTTTACATACACAAAGGAGTTATAAAATATTATTACATAAAAAGCAATATAACATAGGTATTTAAAGCCATTATAAAGATTATACTTTATGCAGAAATACACCACTTAGAGATCAGAGTGAATATGTTCAACATATTAATACAATAGAAAGCAAGATTTAATATGGAGAGATATGCTAGAAGTAGACATGCACAATACAAGACAAACATGCAAGGCTATCAACCATATATTAATATGAATGATGTGATTCTGTAATTGTCAGCATTAAATCGTTAATTTGTAAGTAAAATCATGTTCACATTCTGGTGAAATTTTACTATTGTATTTGATGATATACAATGATGCAATTACAATTACATGCAAGTTATTTCAATTTTTTTTTGCAATCAATATTTTATTTATATATTGTTATAAATATTTATTATGCTGTTATATATATATATATACATATAAAACATGCAAGAAGGAAGGAAATTTAAATCTAAAATATTATAATAATATGTAGATTTAAATTTGTTTTGGGAACCACCACTAAATGGCTATATATAGTCTGACTGGCAAAGAAATCTGAAGGAAACAAACACACCATGCAATTTTCACATTTTTTAATTTTTAAAAAACATCTTTTCACAATAACTTTTTTGTATTGCAAAAAGTACCCTTAATACAAGTTTGTCATTTAAAACAAAATGGAATGTAACAAGGACATTTTACAATGAATGACAATGAACATCTTATAAGAGCACACTACAATTCTTCAGTTTAAATAATTCATCCAACATGGCCGACATATCATGTTTAGAAAATAGTGAATTATGGGTAATTTGCACCACTGGCCTTATAGTCGGAAAACTTTCTGAGTATGCGTTTTGTACTGGTATTCGAAAAACAGCCAATCAAAACACTGTATCTAAAATAAAGTGTTTTGATTGGATGATTTTAGAGTATGAGTGAAAAACTTGTACTTGAAAGTGTTATGATAATAAGTTGTGGTCAAAGTATGATTACAGCATTATTCCACCAATGGCAGTATAGTATTACAGAGTACAGCTGTAAAGTAACTGTTGTCTATAATATTCAATTCCTTATGAGATACAGAAATCCTTAAATATCAAATAACTAAGAACCATGTATGAAAGAATTGTTTAAAACTGAAGAATTGTTGAGGTTCCTAAACTACAGTAATACACAATGTTAAATGGATTCATTATAAGACACAATAATTGGCAAACAGTCTTAAGTCTATAGATGGTTTAACATGATTCTTTTGATCTTATTATCTTTTAGGTGCAATAACATTATAACACCTATTGATACTGTTATACACACAGCCTTAATATATGAAAATGGAATCAATTCAATCTTGTTTACATCAATAAAGATCTTCGATTGGCATTCTATTTGAAGATTGTTTTCTCTCTCAAAATGTTATGATACATGTATTAATTCTAGTTATATTTTTAAAGATTTAGTTTCTCTCAAAATTTTACAATATATGTATTAATTCCAGTTATATTTTAAAAGATGACAGTGAATATGATATCTACAGAAATGAGTGGAGACATGCCAATTGAAGCCTTAAAAGTGTCCTTGAATTAAGTTCCTTTAGACGGATTTATAAGCATAAGTACACAGCTCAAAAGCCTGCACGAAGAGTATCGCCTAGCAATTACTAGAAATAATAAATAAAGAGGAACCTGCAGTATGGTAAAAAAGGTAAATAATAAAAAATATCAAATTAATTTTAGAAACATCCTTACAATTTCAATGTCTTTCAAAACATAGGGTAAAGTAGACAAAAAAAGATTGAATGTTTCAGTTGAATCTAGATGGATAACACATAATCTATATGGACAGAAGAGTATAAACAGAAGAAATAAAACTTTAATATTTTCATGCAAGATTTCTTGTGATCACTACAAGTTAATCAAATCTTACTTTTCGTTCACATAAAAATATTGGACCATACTATTATTTTTTTTCTTCAATTATGCAAGATTTTGGAAATTAAATTGGATTTCTCTCTCGTGAATGTGTAGGGATCACATAAAAAGGCAATATATACAATTGATATATCATTTACCATAGTGTCTGTCAAATCATTCTGCATCGAGTGGATGTTTTAATCAACTGAAAAATTGCCTAACACTATATAAAACATTTCATGTTAAACAGTAATACGTTGCTGAAACACAATTCCGAATTTTGTAGGCGAAACAAGAGTCTTAAAATGAAAAAATGGCATTTGAACGTTTCTTTTTATGAATGAAAGTTGATTTATTAGTTGTTTTGACATCATGGGTTATTGTTAAGCAGAAATATCTGCAGCAAAGCCTGAATGATTTTTTTTTTGGGAAGGGGGGGGAGGGGTATAATTTTAGTTTCAGCAATGTATTATCTACAGTTTTTTCCTCCATATATTAAATGATACAAGTACACAGTTTAACTGTTTTGCATGAGTAAGAGGCGTCTAAGCATTCTGATACCTCCACCTGGCTTTTGATTGGTTCATTTGCTGCATACCATATTATGTGTGAATAAAGCTATCTTAAATACACACATAGATATATAAATATACACATACATAATATATATACCTATGTGGTTATTTTAAATATCTGTATTCTCACAAACCAACACTGTGCTTATAATGAAGCAAAAATTTTTATTCATGTTTTTGCTGTGAAAATTCTTTCTGACAATATAAAAACAACTTTTTTTTCAATTCCCTTGGCTAGTTTTCCTCTGGTGCTGATCTAAAAGCCTTACGTCTAGTCAAAATGTTTTTTTCAAAAGTGACTCCTTCATTTTTTTTCCAATGAAAAAAAAAATGTGTTTTGGCTGAAGTAAATTGTGCACCTGGATGGCCAAAGCAATTGAAAATGTATGCGTTTGTAAAAATAAATGTTATACTTTAGTTCCAAATTTCTGTTAGTAAATGTGATGAAAGGGTGCTCATTAAAAGACGCAATGGTGGGGTGTTTGTAGAAAGATCTACAGGGGGAGAGGATCGAATGTTAATTAAATTACAAATTAAAACTGGTCATAAGACATTCTAGACATTAAATAAATAAAACAAACTAATAAAAACTCTGTCTTTTCATTGGTTCATGATAATATTGACCTGGGGTCACTACTAAAACCAAGCAGGGTAATCTAATAGGTATAAGTTTAGGAGTAACTCTATGAACATATACTATTTTTTTTGTCTATAGTAAATATAAATGTAACGGCATATATATATATATATATATATATGTTAATTTTGATAATAATTTTTCTTTTACATGTTTTTGATAAATTTTGTATTTGTGTATGCATTAAATATGCATGAATTTGATTTTTTTTCTCTCTCTTTTTTTTTTGCAACAAAATTCTAAAAAATAAAAATATGATTCTCCTAATTTTTTTCTCTCTCATAATTTCGTGTCTTTACACTGTACCAAAATTAAAAAGTAATAAAAACATCTGTGTACATACAGCCCTTTACAGCATATGCTCACTAAAAAACTACGTTTAAGAAGCAACCTCACCATACAATGTTGTCACATATCACCAGGAAGTAAAAATAACGAAAACAGACATGCATGAAAACAATACAAAAAGAGTCATTCAAAGCATGTGGACATACCAATATGTTGAACACGTTTAGCTCTCTCATTTCTGCTTTAAGAATTTTTACTAAGTAAGAAATGGTTGAAACATACAACATTTAAAAAGAAGTATTAAAAATATGGCTTTCATTTACACAAATATTTCTGTAAATGTCCCTTAAGCTTAGGAATGGCTAATGTTGGTTAAAACTTTTAAGTTGAATTGAGAATTGGGAATTGCTAATGTTGGTTAAAACTTTCAACAGTCAAATTGAGAATTGGGAATGGCTAATGTGTTGATAAAACTTTTAACAGTCGAATTGAGAATATTTGTTTTCCAGACTGCTTGGTTTTAGTAGTGGCCCTTCTACATACAATATATTAATTAATTTGGATAATAATTTTTTACAAAATATGTTTATATGACAAAATATGAAACTTTACAACAACTCTCTTACATAATGAGCTAGATTCATGACAAAATACCTTACATAGACTTTTCCTAAGAAAGTAAGAAACTTTTAAAAGAAAATTTACTTCAAAAGGAAAATAAATAATAAACAAAGACCTGGTGACTTTTTTGGATTATTGCTAAAAAGGAGTATTATTTATCTCTCTAAGTCTTTTCTTCACCGGCTAAACCCGGAAAGTACTTAAATAAAAAAAATAATCCTTTTATATTTCAATGAATTAAATTAAATGTTTTCCCCCATTTAAAAAGAGAATGAATATGTGAAAATCATTGCAAATAAATATTTTAACTTGACTAAAACAAGACAAAAATCTACACAAATAGATAATCTAGATAATCATAATTTCATAAATAAAAACAAATTCCTTATCAAAAGGAACAAAGGTAGATTAAACACAACAAATGGACAATGAACCAGTTTTGTCCAAACAAATATGAGATTAAGTCAATGCTATTCTTCGTTAAAATTCATGTTATTGTGGCAGGATAAAAAGACAATGGTAGATGGGAAATGCATGAGAAGGAAAGGTAACTCTTGTACAACTAAAAGGTAAACAATCATCAAATAGGAAACAAATATGCAAGTCCAATATATACAACCCACACTAGGGCCATCGTGACAGAACCAACTAAGATATTTTGTTTACCGTCAGTGAATTTTCTGGAGACAAACTTCAAAGTTTCGTCCAGTATTATCACAGGGATAGATATCTTTAACACAGCAACCCACTCGGCAACGTTCAGTGGGGTGATCTGGAAAATTGTCTGAAATTGGAATAAAATATATATTTTTAAGCTATTGAAAAATGTCCTTCCTATCAGCAAAATCTGGAAATGTTATTAAGGGAAGATAACTCTGACAAGTGATAAACAAATATGTATGATACTTTCCCAATCAAACATCAGTGTCACTTCTTTGATTTTGGTCGCAAGCATCATGGTCGTGATCGCATGGTAGTTGGATTTACAACGACCAATGCAATCAGCACCTATCACAAATATCATCAGTTTGATTCAAGCTCATGGTGTGAGGTGAATTTGATACAACATTATGTGATCAAGTATGTCAGTGACTTGCGACAGGTCAGTGGTTATCTCCGGGTACTCAAGAATTCATCCACCAATAAAACTGACAGTCACGATATCACTGAAATACTGTGAAGTAAAAACATGGAACTATCCCGATTATTTTTTAAACAAATATAGTAAATAAACTTTGAAATGTTGTTTTCTTCTTTAACTACTCATTATTGATGCAAGACATATGTTGTATTGTTACTAACAAGTCATATCAAGGTTTTAGTATAACAATCACCTAGGACATCATTTGAAGGGCTAAAAACATTGTAAGAAGGTCATAGTATATCTTATTTGTATTAAATGGTAAAATATTTTACTTACAGACATGACTTCTGTGTACAAGATAAGGAAATGAAGAGACATGGAAAGAGCAATTGCACCCAACAGCCATGGGTTTGTCCATGGAGGCATAGCAATCAGAGACTGGTTCTCACTCAAGCTGAAAAATGAAGTAATGATAAATTAAAAACAATATACATTTGGAAAAAGGTTAAAAAATAAATTAAGAACAAATGACAACATTCAATCAAGAAGAACACTGTTACTGTCAAAACACAAATCATCATCTTATTTTATTTGAATCCCATGAAAAAAGATGTCACACAATGATTGATTGATTGTTGTTTTACATCATGTGAGCAAAATATCAGCATATTCAGGACAAGAACCTATTTCAAGGAACACTGAAGTTTTTTTTTTAAAGCCAATCTATTTTAGTACCACTAAATAACAACCAACTTATATTATTTAAATACAGTATAACAAATGCAATCAGTCTCCAGATGTCCTTTGGGAGATTTAACCACATAACACAATTGTTAAACTACTGTCGGTAATCTTAAACCATCTAAAAATGTAGACATTCTAAAATAAATTTCCCCTATTTCACTAGCTCTCCGTAAACTACTGTCTATTGCCTTTTACATGTTTCCAATAAATAACAATTTTAGATATCTTAACACTAATTTTCCATTATAAAAAGTTTTGAGGAGTTGAATTTTTTTCAGTAATATCTTTTGTGTACTGATAGTTATTGGTATACATATGCATTTTCTATTACCACCCTGGCTTATTCTTAAATTTCAAACCATCTTTAGTCTTAATATTTAATAATACTAAATATATACCATCAGTGATTGGGATTAGAGGGGGCCATGTGCCATTTATCACATTCCATCTGAAAATGTCCCATTGAAATTCTAAATGTCAATAGAAAATGTTCCATTATTAAAATTTTAATTCTAATCACTGTACTATAGTTGATTTGTTTTACGAGAATGGATTTCCCCGAGAAATATTGCATCAAAGGCGGAGCCCGAAATGTGTGATGTGCTGAGGAGAAGTCCATTTCGAGCAAAATCCTTGAAATGAAAATTTGAATTTACTAGTCCGAATCAAATTCTGGAATTTATTTTTATATAGTTCTTTAAAAAAATATAAAGGACAAATTTACTGGTCCAAACAAAGTTTACTGGTTTTGGGATGGAGGACCAATGCTCATCGTGAAGAATGATCAAGTATAGTATGTTTATTGAGGATTTACGACTAAAGGGAAAAATTAAGAAATAATTCATGGAAGCCATATCAGTGTTCTACCCAGGATTTGAAAAGGGCAGGGTGCTAAATCAAAAAAAGGCACTGTAACGCGTAAGCGTCATAATAAAAAAGGGCACCTGTATGTGATATTCATAACCATTTTCTATAAATTTTCCACTTATTGTCAAATCCTACTTTATGCCCACTATTGTGTCTTTTTCGCGGCATTTCTGAAGTATTATTTTCTTCATTTTCATCAATTAGTTTTCTTTTTAAAGATTGACATGAGGAAGATGCCTGAATGGGTTCATCTCTGGTTCTA
>MJUT01047519.1:416998-432264 GCA_002080005.1 Gigantidas platifrons
AAAAATGAAAAATTCTGATTTTTGATTTTTATCTAAAACTCCAAAATATTGATTTAAAGCATACATTATTGCTTTTTTCAAATTTTATAAAATTATGATTAAAAAAAAGTAATCGAATTTCGAAATTCTTCATAATTTAATTGTAAATGTTTTCTATAGATCCATATTACACTTTTTAGCAATATGTTAAATAACTTACGTTTTCACAGTAAAGAATGATTTTAAACTTTTTTCTCCTCATTCAGACGTCTTTCTCTGGACGGTATTTTGGCATTAGTGATTTTTATATTTTTATTTTAAGAACAACTCGGGGTAAATAACAAATCAAGAATTGCGTAAAAACTGACCGATTAGAACAGCTGAGCATCGGTTGACAAGGTAAACACTCTTTATGCACATTTATTCATAGTGGCGCTGAAATCGGCGTAAACAAAATGGTGATGTACAATTCGGTGTTTACGATCTCTTGAAAAGGGCACAAGATAATAATTAGGGCTGGGTGTTTCAGAAAAAGGCAAGGGTGCTTTATAATAGCAAGATTTGGACAGCAGGGTGCTACTATTTTAAGGCGGGCGTTCCGGCCTTAGACAACGTTCTAGGTAGAACACTGCATATGTATATATTGTTTTTACCACGGGTAGGCCCTTTATGTTTTACCCAGAGCGTTAGCGAGGGTACTAAAAAGCTGACATTAAGGGCCTACCCATGGTAAAAACAATATATACATATGGCTTCCATGAATTATTTCGATTCTAATATGTAAAAATTGGTAAAATATCGTTATAAATTGTCGATGACGTCATAAATTATAATGGGTGTAGGTATATATTAATTTTACGATGGGTTTGGACTCAAAGCGTTTGAAGGACGTCATATTAGAATTACATATCATAAATAATATATTCTGTTAAAACAAAGTAATGCATGCAGACCAGACAGTAATTATTTACTACAAGTATACTATACACACCTATAATTATTACACACATGTATATTGTGTACTAGCAAACTATATTCTCAGTCTTTGCGCTAACCCACTTGCCCGAAAATTATGAAAGAATTTGTTTGGATAAATAGAAAATTGTTCTAAATTTGGCTTTCGGACAAGTAGGTGGGAAAAAAATTAAGGCAAAGATGGTATTCTAATCTAATTATGTGTGCACAAGAGATTCCGGCGGTTTACTGGTAATATGCAAATTTGTAGCTATAAATATAAATCTGGTAATTTTGTTGATGTTAAGAGACAAGTATTATAATATGTTAATTATACCAAGCTGTTCAGTCACACAACCACAATTATAAACATTTTATGATAACTGAATCAGTGTTGAGAGAAAAATAGATCAAATGGTTAGAAATTAGGGAGCTCAGATGAAATAATCTGTGGAAGGGAAACTTAATTGCCAAAAATAACCAGGGTCACTCACAATTTGCCATTACAGAAATCCGCATATTCTGTGATTTTTTTTTTGCACACCAAAATTATGTTGCTTGTAAAAAAAAGTTATGAATAACGAACAATTGGTGAAAAGCGTTAACTTTTGTGAAATCATCCATGCTGGAAATAAGCATTGATGACCCTAACTCTCCCTCTATGTGTGTAGAATAGGATGTGTTTCTCCTTTATAAATGTTAATGACATATCTACATGTATGTGCAGATAATAATGGGAACAGCAAGTTAACAGAAATGATCTCTGCTGAGCTAAACATATAGACAAAATTATATTTTCTAATGGGGATGGGTCACTTCCTATATACAGATGCACAACTGGATTAGGTTGACTTTCTTTTGGTAATAAATGTTTCGGTCATATGGCACAATGTATCAATGGGTTGGGATTTTTCAGCTATGATATAGCAATGGGACATACATTTTTGTACGTCTACAATCCCTTAGTTCTTTAAGGGGGTACCATACACTACAGGGAGATAACTCTTTAAAATCAGTTGAACGTTTTGATCATATGTTTGTATGCAGATTTCAAGCATCTCTGTGATCAAAACCACAGAGAGAAAAGCTGCTATGTGGCTAGTGAATTTATAGCTCTGAGTCTGTTGGTTGGAATTTGTTAAAATTTTGATATATATTACAGTGGATATATTCAAACACACTGCCAAAAAAATTAAAAAAATTAAACGAGCAGATCAAATTTTACCTGAAGTGTATGGTACCACATTAAAACAACATAGCTTTGAAACAAAATATTGTTCCTACAAAATGTAGCTCTATCTCAGTATCTGGTCTTATTGCTACCAGGATCATGTATTATGCTTGTATATTGGTTTTTTGTTCAATATATGAGTGGGTCACAATTACTGCACAAAATGGATATGATTTTTGTACTGTGAATATATGAATTGGTATGGTTACTAGTTCAATCTCCCAGCTGTAATAAATACCAAATAAAACGAAATAATACCAAATAAAACGAAAGAACTGGTTTCAATTTTTTTTTCCATCTTCCTACACTACAATTGTTACTTTCAATCGTCTAATTTATAACACATTTTAATCTTTTGCTATTTTATGTACTAAACTAAACTAAACAGGGAAGAAGCATACAGATATATAGCATGCAGGAATATACAGTAATTATTCCAAATGTTTTGACAACATTTTGTAATCAATGTAATATCTGGAATAATTAGTACCCTGTACCACAAAGGGATTAACCTGGACTTATATGCAGATGCAGATTTCATGCCGTACAACTTTAATTAACTGTACAAATTTATGATCTCATTTTAATCACAAAAGCCAAACAAATCTTAAGTTCATTCTATTGCAATATTTTTGGGCTCAATTTTGTCGTCCAGCCTCCGTCATAATTGAAACGAGAAAAGAAAATTCCATTTCCAAATCACTTCTCATTCCGGTTTTTCGTTCCCTAGTTTTCTGCAACAAGCTCACAATACACATCCCACCAAATAATTTTTTTTGCAGATTAGAAAACAAAGAAGGAACAGATCGTTGGAAAAATATGAAGTCCAGATTCCATTATGTAGTACAGGGCTATCTGCATCATACATGCAACAAATTGACTGAGGGTCTAAATGCTGTCCTTTGTGATTCAGGGTTCATTCCTGCTGCTAGCCTCTGCAGCCTCTTACCTGTTTAATGCATTCAACATCTCAATGACGACCAGCACGGACAGCGCCATGGTCATTGGATTCGGATTGTTAAAGATATCACAGTCGATGCCTTTGAACATTCCCTCCTGGGCCAAACACTGGGAATGGTGGGTCTATGGAGAAAGTGATAGGTAAAGAATAGTGTGTATATTGATGAAAAGTTAAATGATGAGGATCAACATACACCACACTTTCCCTTTAGCAGACATTGCAATTTAGACTTTTTTACACCTCCACACGGACTATAAGCCCAAAATTGTGTTTCACTTCAAAGGCAGCCAGAATTGTGAAAGGAATAATTTTAAAATCCATTTCACCAGTAGTTAATGGATTAAAAGCCAAAATCTCTTATGTTGAATTTCTTCAAATTTTGTTAATCTGTCTTTAAAATTTTTTTTTTTTAATAAGATTATGCATTCTGCTAAAGTGAAAGAGATATTTCACAGTTGGTATGACAGGAAAAACTGATCACCACCAAGGAGAATCCTGTAAGGATAGAAAATATTCCAATACAATTGTTTCAAAAACTATGGATCATAGTTACAATATTTTTGTTTCAAGTATAGGATGAAACTTTTGTTGTAAAAAATTGAACACTGATAAAAGAATAGGTAAACTGATGACCCATAGCTTATGAAAATAACATATAGACACCTGTTTTGTTGTTGTTTTTTTCTTCTAAATATTTAAATAATTTTGAAATGTTCACATTTTAACAATAGAAAAAAAAAAAACCTTCAAATAGAGTGTAATCTTTCATTAATAAAATTCTTTATGTATATAATAAAAAAAATCTTTTATCAATATAAAAAAATGGACTCGACACATCCATCAAACAAGTGTCTACATGACAGCATATGATATTCATATTAACACCATCACCCTCTGTTGGGACACATGTGCTGGGTTACCTGTTTAATGCATTCAGCATTTCTATTGTGACCAACACTGACAATGCCATGGTCATTGGATGAGGGTCATTGAATATATGACAACTGACTCCGGCAAACATTCCTGGCTCGGCTGGACACTGCATATGATGGGTCTGTAACATAGGTTGTCAAACAGTCAAATCTGATAACAGTTTTACAGGTACCAGGATAATTAACTCATTTCATTTCTGGTCATATCTAATTTTATGACCATTTTCGTTCTTCCGAAAATAAGATAATTTTCTTTCTTCCAAAGCAAGTATTTGTTTTCTATTCTATATATTTACCGTAATTTGTCTATAGTTAAGGAGGGGGAAAGGGGTTATTTTAATAAAACAAACCACCAATATTATGTTAAATAGAACATAATTAATTTCCTTAAAAACAATTTGAATTAAAGTCATACAATATCTATATATTAAATAAACCTTCCCATATTTTTTTCTAGAAAAGCTTATAACCTTTTAAAATCTTTTTGATTTTGAAGAAAACTATACAAATCTAGAAATTTCTTTGCATGATTGGGTACAAAACTGTAACATACAGAAAATACATTATAAAAGGTAATGATATATATCTTCCATGCAAGGTTACAAAGTTAATTTATTTTACTCATTAAGTTGAGCCATATTTTATCCTAAAGTTTTTGTGATCCCTAAGTTTTTGGAGGTAAATTTCTGAATTGCAAAAAAGTTGTTTTATAAAAAGTAACAATTCACCAATCAAATTGAAGAAAATCAATAAATTTATTGGCCATCTTTTTTATAACTCCATGCAAGTAGGTATACCATTTAAACAGGAAATGTTCTCAATGCTGTAATAAAACATTTGTGTTTTTTTAACATAATATCTGTACAGATTTGAATTCAGGAAAATAACAGGTAAATATTTGCGAAATAAATGAAATTCTAATTAATCAATTCATTTTCACAAAAAAGTTTTTGCATATATATGTTATAAACTGCTCATCTTGGGTAAAAAATCGGTTGTGTTCTGTTTGCTATATGGACTAATCCTGTTAGATATACTCCCTACTAAAGGGAGACTGTGTCCTAAACATTTATATAAAGCAAACTTTTCAAGCAAAGGTCTATTTCACCGCCATTTTTTCAATTAACTACCTTCCGTTAATAACAATACAGGAACCATGAAGGACCAGTCCGGACCTACCAATCATAAATAAGCGGTCATTTTTTGTTCTTATTTTCCCTTTTGTCCCAATGGTGATCGTTGAATACAAATTTGATGGTTTGATTTAATATACATAATTTTATGCATAATTTTTTTTTTGATTTATGTATTGTAGTTCTTTACCATATAAAGAGGAAAATAATTGTATATTATAACATTTATCATAATTAATTTCTTACCAGTTGGTAGTAGTTGAGTTTAGGTCCATGATCATACACCATGAACCACCAAGCTGCTGCCCCTACTGTAGCACAACCAACATAAACTGAAAACACAAACCAATATGTACTTCTAGTCTCAATTTTCCTTATAAAAAAAAATCAACAACCAAATATGAGCTTAGGCCATGCAAAGTTAATTACTTGGTTCTCAGGCCCTTTTTTGTCAAAATTGATGAGGGAGGGCGGCATTTTTTTTTATCCTTTTACTGCTGTAAAAAGTGATGAGGGAGGCATTTTTTTCTTTTTTTTTTGTGTGAAAAATATGGCAATGTATAAATCTTTTCATTACTTTATTGAAAATTTCAATTTTATTTCTTCCGATGGTGGCAGAAACATCACAAGTGGTTAATTTTTATGGAAACGTCCAATCCGCTGGTCCCAACATACCATTTTTTTTTATCTCCGTAAGCAATTCCAATAAGGTACAAGCTTCGGAAAAGCCTCCTATTATGTTTCCTGGTAAAACTGGCAAACATTTGTGCCGAATTTGCACAGAAACGATTGACATTTTGTCTAAATGTCAAACAAAAACACGTTTTTTATTTATACATTGTCATAACGATGCTTTAAATCTCATTTAAGCATGATGCGTTTTAAAGCGTTTCACCGACTACGCGATATAAGAGAAAAACGAATGCGGTTGTTTTTTCCGTACGGACAGCGCTACCGCATTTAAATTTTTTTTTTATTACTATTTTTGCAATAAAATCGGCAATGCGGCGACGAATTTCCACATGCGGGTGGGCCTAAGAACCAAGAAATTAACTTTTTATGGCCTTAGCGATTGTTTTTTAATGTCAACTCGGCAATTTTTCAGATGTATGATGGCGAGAACAAGTTAATTTTGAATGAGATGATGATGAGGTCTGCTTTGTACTAGACCAACATGCTTAGTTGGATTTTTATGCTGCATGCTTAGCAGAGAAGCAACAAATACCAAATTTATAGTCTTTGGTTTGACCCGATCGGGGCTTGAACCCATGATATACCGCATTCGTGGTTAGCTCACCAACCATTACACCACCAAATTAGAGTTTTAAACATTACTGAATACATACACAGTTGAACATTTACTTGTACAATCAAGCCTGTCATATGTGACTTTCCAAGGAAACATTAAAACAGGGTCACATAAGACAGGTGGTCGAAATATACAGTTTAATCAACATGAATGCATCGTCATGGGAAATAAAAATTAAGATAACACAATACAAGTTATTACTTAATAGAGGTGGTCACTAAAGCAGGTTTGGCTGTAGTCTTAATTTTCTTTGAAACAATCAACACCAACCTTGAGCTTTAAACATTTCCTGTATACATTACAGTAATACACAAACAAGCAAAATGATAATCAGGTACATGAATTACCTCCCCTTTTCTACTATTACTTTTGTTCCATTTGAATTTTGCAACAAACCAAGTTTTGAGTGAAAAATCTTTTTGAGTTTTAAAAATTATTTAATGTACAATTCAAACATTATAAGCATTTTAAAAGTATTAAGAATTTTCCATGATTTCATCATCCACAAATATCATAACAAAGTTCTTGACAAAATTGCATAAACTTTTTGCTTGGAAATGTGTTTTTTGTGAGTGATTGTTGATCAAAGCCAATTAAGCATTTTGTCAGACATATCAAATCTAGATCAAGTTAATCGTTGATGAAATGTTGATGATGTCTGTTTAGTACTAGACCAACATGCAGAGTTGGATTATTATTGTGCTAACTCCCTGAAACAACAGTCCACGGATAGACATGTCACAGAGCAGCAGCAAATACCAATTCTATAGTCCATGGTTGGTTCAAACCATGGATAAAACCCATGATCTACAGAACTCAGTAAGCACGATAACCATTATACTACCAAGGCAGTTAGTAAAATTGTTGATATTTTCAACTTACAGCTTATAAGATTGATTGAAATCTAATTTTAAAACAATGGTCAGATGTTTACAGATTTATATTGTTTAATACTATTACTTACTTCCAATAGCCATATATCTAAAGAACAACCATCCAGAAATCAGACCGTCTTTGGTACTTCTGGGTGCTTTCTTCATGATATCAAGATCTGGAGGGTTAAATCCAAGAGCTGTAGCTGGCAAGCCATCTGTTACCAAGTTAACCCACAATAGCTGCACTGGAATTAAGGCTTCTGGGATACCAAGAGCAGCGGTCAAAAAGATGCTGTCAAAAGTAAAAGTCCAAAATAAGTTGAGTGAGAGAGTGATTTTTTTTAAAACGCCAATCGAACAATTGTTCAGCCATATATCAATATGTGAACAAGCTACATATGATGCGTTGATGGCAATGTCGACTTTGAACTAGATAAACACGCTTCGTTGTATTTTTGTAGTGTTAGCTCAATGTCCATGGGTGGACATGTTGTCCCACTCGGACACATTATCCTGATTCTGAGCCAACCAGTCTTTGCTCTTACTCCTGAATACTGCATACTAAGCGGAGAAGCAACAAATACCAGTTTAATAGTCTTTAGTTTGTGATCCGATCAGAGCTCGAACCCATATTCTACTGCACTAAAGACGAGCACGCTAACCATTACACCACTTCTCTAAATGTAACCTTTTTTTTACAGACATGTATAGTTGAAAATAAGATATTTTTAATTTAACAATCTCTACACAAAACACAAAACTTACCATACAACTTCACCAATGTTGGACGAGATCAAATAACGGATAAATTGTTTCATGTTGTTGTAGATGGCTCTGCCTTCCTCTACAGCAGCAACAATGGAAGAGAAGTTGTCATCGGCCAATACCATCTGTACACAGGAATCAAGGAAATTATATCTCGCTACATTGTTTGTCATGAATGGGGGACAAGAACTGACTTTTAATAAAGGATAATTTTTAATCTTGTTACTCCATTAAAACATTCAGAAGTACAAGAATTCTTTTCAGTCCTCGAAATGAAAATTTGGATTTATTGGTCCGAATCAATTTGTAGAATTTATTTTGATACATTTCTAAATAAAAAGTGAAAAATTTAGTTGTCTGAACAAACTTTTACTGGTCTTGGGCAGGAGGACCAATGCTCACCATTAGGACTGCTTTTTAGGGCTTTTTCATTATTACCATATTAAAAGTACAATAGGTTTGAAAATTTGACTCTCAAAAAACGGTGCCGTCATAAATGGCCCAAATCAATACACACATTCATTTCATAATTACCATATTTGTTGTGTAGGTGTGTGAAATTTTACCCTAAACATGTTACCATGACAAATGTCCCAAATCAACTATTCAAATAATATTTATTAGTCTCAGTATGATGGCTGTATATATTACTACCCAAGATGATATATGAACAAAGCTGTATATAAAAGGCACTCAAGGGATCCTGAAAATGAACAGATGTCCTTTATATACAGGTTAAAATTATATGCACTACACATTAATGGGAAAAATAAGCCTGCCCTTTATAGACAGTGATTTGCTATATAGAGGTGCCCATTAAGACAGGTTTGACTGCGTTTTATATTCTTATTTTCATATTATTTTGGTGTAAAAGGATATCTGAAGCTGACTTTGCTACAGCAGTGCCAGATCCCATAGCAATACCAATTTCTGCTTTCTTCAGAGCGGGAGCATCGTTCACACCATCACCAGTCTGTAATAGAAAATATTGTCAGGTTAATAATTTACTTCTCAGGGTTTCCTAGAAATAATAATATTCAGGATAATTTTTTTCTACTTCATTTATTTTTTTGAAAATTTAATACCCATTGAATATACTGTAAATAATAAACTATGTCATAAAAAAACCAAAATAATGGTGGCCATCTTGGATTTCTATCAACACAAAAAACACAAATTTGACAAAGAATAATGTAATAATCATTTGTGTAGCTTGTAATCAAGTTGTTCAGTTGTTTCTAAGTGGCTAATTTAAAACTCAAGTACTGTCCGAGGGATGGGATTTTTTTTTTAATCTTTATAATATTACATGCTTCAACTTTCTTATATAGTTGGTGATGTTTTTTATCGTTTTTTTTTTAGTATTGAAAATATTTATTTCATAAGGGTTACCAGAAACAAAATAAACCTACCATAGCTGAGACTTCACCTTCTCCTTGCAAGTATTCTATAATTTTACTTTTGTGTGCTGGTTCTACACGGGCAAACAAGCGAGCCTTCATAACAGCCCTCCTTTGCTCCTCTGTCGACAGATCATCAAATTCTCTTCCGGTAAATGACAAGCCCTCGGTTTGTTCAGTCTCACTAAATATACCAATCCTTCTGCAGATGGCTTCAGCAGTAGCCTATATGTAATAAATATAAAAGATAATATAATTTATCAATTTGTACATTTTCTATTTGATCTTTACACACGATAATATCTATTATCACATGAGACAAGCTTGATATATGGTTGATTTCTAATCTTTGATAAACATACTTTTGTTGATATGTTTTGCTCAAAATAATACTTCTCACTGCATCTCACATCTCAGACTTCATTATCAATGTGATATTGCTATGAGATATCCATTCTGGCAAAACCAATCAATAATATACACTTATTGACTTGTATGAGGGTAATATCAATTTCATTATTCCCTGAGACACCAACTATTACCCAAGGAGAAGCCGAGGGCAATAGTTGGTGACAAGGGAAACAAAAAATTTCCCATTACACTAAAATCCTGTCATTAAGTGTCTCATTGTACCAAACAACAATATGATGGACAGACAAAGAAATTATAAAATTACAAGACCTGAATGATTTTGAACTATTTTAAAAGTAAAAATAGGCCTACTGACAACATATGTGTATCTCAATCTGTTCTATCAACATCTTTCTTCTGTAAATTTACTTAAGCAAACTTTGATTAGAGTTTATCATCATTATATTTTTGAAATGCTCACAGAAAAAAAAATGCTTCAAAGATTTACAAAATTCACACAATTTGCTTGTAACAATTTTGTTAACAAGCAATAATTTGCTTGTGGACATAAAAGTTAATTTCTGTGCCTGGGAAATGAATCAACAAACATGATGAAACCAAGATAATCCCTCATTTAGCTAATATGTAGGGGTTACAGTTTCCAAGACACAAATACAACATTAAAAGTCCAGACAAAAATTAGAAATACTGAAAGAATGACAGAACCGAAAACTGGTTACAAAACAATGACTTGTCATGCTTGTTGTCATCTGCGGGTTTTGGCATTTTAGTTTACAATAGGAAAAATCCAGAGAATATTGAATGTCCATTACCGTGTTTCCTTCAATGAATCAAGAGGATTAAAAATTCTGGTGAATAGTTCATTACACAATTTACCAGTAAATAGAAAATTTATGAACATGTTTTTTTAACAGGAAAACTTCTACTGAGGTGTAGTATTGTGTAGTGACATCTGCTCGGCCATGCAATAAAGTCGGTCATTTGTTTTGATTTACAAATTTTACGCAGCACGAGACCGATGACTTCATTCTGTATATTCATAGTTTACATAAACACAGAGGGAATTCTTTTAAACTTCAAGATTACAAGATGAGATTAAAACGGATAAGACTGAATTGAATAAATTCCATGCAAGTAAAAAAGGTCCTTTTTACTAATGTCTTTTTTTCCTAGTCATTGTGCTTGTTAAATATGTTTTAAGCGATGGTATTTTCCAAACATTTTCACCTTTCCGGTTTGTTGATGTAATCGTTATCACAAATCATGACCTTTTCGGGAATATAGGCCAAGCAAATTGTATTTTAAAATACTTTGAAAATATGATGATTGATCATTCAGATTCCACCATTTTCTAGAAAATGGCTGATTTTGCAGGGAAAATACATACAAGTGCTCTCCTTTAGTTACAAAATGGCAGATTATTTTACATTTCCACTGCTGCTTTAATAACAAATATACCCATTACTTCTTGGTGTAATGAAATGATATTCGCAGAGAAGATAGAAAAAGAATTAACGTAACAGAAATAATCAAAATTTATAGTATAAACTGAACAGAGAATTAAATTAAACCAGAAAGATAAATGAGATTATCTGGGGGAAAAAAACCTGTCATCATTACAAATAGCATCAACAAAACTGTATTGTTACCATTTTAATAATAAATGTGATTGAAATAAACAGAAATCAGTCATTAATTGTTTTACAAAAATATGGTAGTATACAAAATATGGTTGTATGTAGTTAGTCTAATATATTGCATTGACAAAAACAAAACAAAACACAAAATTCACTGGATTAAATATTTTATTATATGGGTAAGCAAGTTCAATGTTTGAATCAGATAATTAATTTTTAATATTTCAATTTCAAACTATTTAAAAAAAAAAAAACAACATCTTTTGAAATTTTTCAGACAAAACAATTACACAGAAAAAGCTAAAATACTGTACTTTCTTAATTTGGTTTACTTTTTAAGTTTGGTTGGCCTATGACAAAATCATGTGATTTATTTACCTTATGTTAGACGACGCCATTTACAAAAAGGGTAGTAAACAAATATGGGTCAGTGTGTCATTGTTATCGATCTTTTTTCTATGGAACTTTACACATGTGAGCAAGAATAGATGAAGAACATAATTATAAAGAAAAAAATGTTTACTTTTCAAACATGAAAAAAATAATCAAACCTTATCCAATGACTGGCAGACTTATTGTCACACGGGGATATGTTTTTTTCTTTATTGATAGATATGACTGTTTACATTGTACTTTTTTTCTGCATATATTTACATGTAGGGTTAAGGTGTTTCGAACTCACAATGCTAGTGGTGATTGCACAGGTCGTTATAAATTTAACTACCGTCCATACAATCATGACAACAACGGCCCCTTACATCCAATATAACATATATATTCAAACTGCATTTGAAAAATATAGAAAAATGAAATTTTCCTTAAAAGAAAATGCTGAAATGCTTTTAACTGCACAGACATCTTTACCTTGTTGTCTCCTGTGATAACAATGACCCTGATTCCAGCATCACGACAACGTTTGATTGAGTCCATTACTTCTGTACGGGGAGGATCCAACATTCCAACTACACCAACAAAGGTCATGTTTGTCTGAAATAAAGTTCAAAGTTCACAACAATGAAGTTCATGTTGCATAAAATAGAGCACACAGTTAAAATAAAAAATATCAAAGATGAAACTGAGTTCACAACAATCAAAGGTCTAATAAAGTTGAAAGTTCACGACAATAAAGTTCATGTTGTATAAATAGAGCACACAGTTAAATCTGAAAATAATAAAGATGATATTTGTATGAAACATGAGTTCACAAGTTCAAAGTTAACGACATTAAAGGTCATGTTGTATTAATAGAGCAAACCGTTAAATTAAAATATTGATCAGTTTTAAATAAAAAAAACAGAGGATATTTGTCTAATATTATGCAAGAGTTTCGTAGGTTATGTGTGTCTGAATAATTCAGAATTTTGTAATGTATATGAATTTATTTGTTCTTTATTTTAAATTCTATTCAAAACTAAATATACAATTTACAAATTCCACATTGATGTTGTGTCAGAGAAAGTATCTCAATTTCAAATTATAATTGACCTTAAGGGTGTAGACCTGGGGTATGGGAGATAACTCTATTTTCAGTGTAATCTCAAATATATGATCATCTGTGCGTTTGAAAATTCCACCTCAATTCCATGCTTCTTGGTGATAAAGATTGTTTACATTGGATTTGGCCAGTTAAATAATATGACTCCTTTTCCTTTTACCTTTCCATAGCTGTGCTCCTTGTATTTTAATATCTCACTGCTGTTTATGCCAGTGTCAGGCAGTGTGTTATTATTATATGCCCACAAAATATCATTGAAATATCTCTTTCCAGAAAAAATGTTCATCGAAATGTGTTGTCAAAAATGCCAGAAATGTAACACAATTTGTGTGACAACCTTTTTCTATTGAATTTCAAGGGTTTATAAAAAACAAAAAATTAAAATATTCATCAGAATCTTAGATATTATGAAACTATAGAGCAAATTATACGGTAGTAAAAAATATGTTTGGGAAAAAAAATGTAATATTATCTGATCATCTCTTATACCGCCGTCCCCTTCTCCTAAGAACAAATAAAGAATAATCAGAATCAAATAAATACAACTGGAGGACAGAATATAAAGGAATTTAACAATATAGCTGGGTGGTTGTCTGTGTTTTTTATATTTTTTTAATGAGTATAATCAAGTATAGTCACCCTCAAACCACCCCTCCCCCTTCCCAGCCGACCTGAAAATAAAAAAGACAAATGCTGTCATTTGTTAATTTGGACATCCACTGTGTCAATTATAAGAATTATAAGCCCTTGACCTGCCCGAGAGGTAGAAGTGTCTCAATACACTTCTACCTTTCGATACTAATTATACCTTGAAAACCATATAACAACAGGGATACGGATTAATATAAGTATAACCACTTGTTTCCGAATCCTATTGATTAATTTAAATGTCTGTACAATTTATATGTGCATTATCATAATGTGTAATATTGAATTAATTAATAAAATATGTTTATACTAATTATAAGAATTCAAAAGTTGTTTTGTTATTGGTAACTAGTTATTTTTTTATCTCACAAACAAAGAAACTAGCAAAAGATGGGTATGTGGTAACTTTCCTCAACAATTTCATTTTTTTTTCAAGGTGCCATGAAAAACATAAATTTAAATATTTAAAAAATCGGACGGTAAAAGTTTGTATAATTTTGTGTAATGATGTCTATATGTCTATTCTTCAGTGTAACATTCTTTGGTGGAAATTAAATGACAGGATTTTTTTTAATCCGATTTTTAATACCAAGGTGGTCCTCAGGGCATCCCCCCTTTTTTGCAGTTTCCACTGTTTTGCACGTGATTATCTCCAAACAGGATATTCAGATATGCTAGATATTTCATATTTATTCAACAACAACACTCTCAAGTGTATTTAAGCCAAAATATTCCCTTTCAATCAGAAATAAATGTGCATATCTATTAGAATCTTCCGAAACTAGTATTACCATCTGGCGTCCAGAATACCCCCAAAATTGCTATATTTAGGATGTGCTATGGAGAAAACGGCAAGGTGAAAATTTTTGAAACTTTGGCAGATAATGTATTTAGACATAACTATTCCATGATGCAAATTAAAAAAAAATTGAATGACGGGAAAATTTTAGGGTAACCCAGGTCTACACCCTTAAATATCATTTGCTTTTCCACTCTTTTGATAATGAACGTACCTGATGAATGATTGATTTTTGGTGTTTAACGCCACTTTCAACAATATTTCAGCTATATCATGGTGACCAGTTTTAGTCGTGGAGGAAGCTGGAGTACCCGGAGAGAACCACCGACCATGGGCAAGCAACTGGTAAACTTTATCACTTGCGGTTGCGAGTCGAGTGCACCCTTTTTTGTAATTTACAAAGCCGGGCACAAACCTTCGCCGTATGTACCTGATGAAGACTATTCCAGAAATGTGTTGTACACTATAATATTTATCTACCTTCTTATCATTACTCCTGAAATATCAACTATAGCATTTTCTTGCACAGCACCTCATCAGTTTTGTGATGAAATAAACATCATTTGAAAAGACTACCAAATAACTGAAATATTGTTGAAAGTGGCATAAAACCCCATAAACTCGACAAGAAATAATACTAAAAGCATTGTTTTTAAGCTTTCAGCAAGGCTAAATGAATAAAAAGACAATTATGGTTTTTAAGCTGTCAGCAAGGCTAAATGAATATAAAAACAATTATGGTTTTTAAGCTGTCAGCAAGGCTAAATGAATATAAA
>MJUT01047519.1:432463-471665 GCA_002080005.1 Gigantidas platifrons
GGTTTTTAAGCTGTCAGCAAGGCTAAATGAATATAAAAACAATTATGGTTTTTAAGCTGTCAGCAAGGCTAAATGAATATAAAGACAGTTATGGTTTTTAAGCTGTCAGCAAGGCTAAATGAATATAAAAACAATTATGGTTTTTAAGCTGCCAGCAAGGCTAAATGAATATAAAAACAATTATGGTTTTTAAGCTGTCAGCAAGGCTAAATGAATATAAAAACAATTATGGTTTTTAAGCTGTCAGCAAGGCTAAATGAATATAAAGACAGTTATGTTCATACCTCATACTCGATAAACTTTCTGGCATCTTCCAAGTCCATATCTTCTCTACGTGGTGGATTATCAATGGTGGCCAAAGCCAAACATCTAAGTGTGTCACGTCCTGAAATTAAAAAAAAGTGTAAACTGTACATTGCATTGCTATGGTAACTTCATTATCTGTTTCAGAGATTAAAATACTACGTGAATCTTTGGACCATCAATATGGCTACAGAATCTTATTGTTTATAAAGC
This sequence comes from Gigantidas platifrons, assembly GCA_002080005.1. Classification (NCBI taxonomy): domain Eukaryota; kingdom Metazoa; phylum Mollusca; class Bivalvia; order Mytilida; family Modiolidae; genus Gigantidas; species Gigantidas platifrons. The sequence goes on from MJUT01047519.1 coordinate 432,980, forward strand.
CTGTCACACATAATATGCAGAAATATCTGCTCAGTTTTATTTTACGAAATATACAAAATTAAGAAGGGGCAATAACTACCATACGATCACGACTACGAAGACCCTTGTTCTCAAAATAGAATAAAAATGTTTAATATTGTATTGTACATACCAGTTCCATAAGCAGCGACATGTTTCATGATATCATTCTTGATGGCTGGAGACATGGGTACTTTGGTACTACCAACTCTAACATGTGTACATCTGTCTAATATACCTTCTGGTGCTCCCTACAATTAACAGTGAGTGAGTGATTGTTGTTTAATGTCAATTCAGCAATGTTTCAGTTACATCATGCCAAGGACAATTTAATTTTCAATGAGTTGATGATGAGGTCCGAATTGTACTAGCCAACACACTTAGTTGGATTTTTATAGTGCTAGCTAACTGAAATAACAGTCTGTGGATAGACATATCGCCCCACTCGGACACATTATCCTGATTCAGAGCCAACCAGTCTTTGCTCTTTCTCCTTAATGCTGCATGCTTAAAGGAGAAGCAATAAATACCAAATTTTGTTGTTTTTTGTTTGACCAGATCGGGGCCAGAACCCAATCTATTTCACTCAAGACGAGCACGCTAACCAATTGACCTTCATTAACACATCATTTACATATTTTCCAAGAAATTAACTAAAATAAGAAATTTATATAGTGAGTTACTTTCAAGTATTGTTGTTGTTGAAAAATTTCATATCCTAGAAAACCAAATTTAACTTCACTATCGATTATTCTTATTCTTTTATTTTTCAAGTTATTGTCTATGAAATATCAGATCATATCTATAATATTTAATAGTGGGTCGTATTCATACATGTATTTATATTTCTTATCAATGATGTGTAAATTTATGGTGTTACAAACATATTATCGCAGATTTCTAAAATGACATTGTACTGACGTCACTGTGACAAATCTGTGATACATATTAACATTCGTATGTTTTGTTCGAAATGTACTTCTCATTGCATCTCACACTTTCAATGGGATATTGCTACGAGAGTCTCATTTCTCGCGACAAAAAATATAAATGATAGTATGAATATAATAGGGTCATGAATCTATCTACAATATTTAATATTGGTTCATACACTATATCTATAATGCTTGATATTTAGTTTTCTGTGTAATGTATTGTAGATAGTTTTTTGTCCTTTTTCTTTTGACCATTTTATTGCCTGTCTTTCAATTTACGGCTTCTGATTACTCCTTTGGTATCATTAAACTTTTCTTAAATCTTTATCAACAAAAGTTTCTTTACCTTGGCATACATCTTAGCTCCTTGTGCGGTACGAGTAGGCTTGTTGGGAGAACAATATACACTCATGGACTTCCTGTCACGTGAGAACTCCAGTGTAAATTCCTTCTTCCACATCTGTCCAATGACATGGTTACATGCTGTACCTTTCTCTCGCTTGTTCAACCCAGTCTTGTCAGTATTAAAATAGTTCATTTTCTCTACTAGAACAGTTAGAGCTGTTTCTGTAGCTTCTCCTACTTTCTCATACACTCCCTTTGACTGCAAAATAATTTAAAAGTGTTAAAACTTTAAATAATAAAATTATTTAAACTACAGACACAGTCAAACCTGTAAATAAAGGACACTCAAGGGAACCTGAAGATGTGCTCTTTATGAGGAGGTGCCCTTTATATACAGGTTAAAATTTAATGCACTGTTCATTAATGGGAAAGTCAAGCTGTCCCTTATAGACAGTAATTTGTTATATAGAGGTACCCTTTAAGGCAGGTTTGACTGTATAGTCAAACCTGTATTAAGAGGTCACTTTTGGGACAAAGAAAAAGTGGCCTTACAAGGCAGGTGACCTCTTAAAAGAGGTTAAGTTCATATGAATTTTTCTATGACAGGACAAGAAAAAGGTGACCTTTTAATACAGGTGACTGCTTAACAGAGGTGACCTTATGAGCAGGTTTGACTGTATGTCATAATATTATTGAATCCTTGTTCAATAAAACATTGATATAAAATACAGGAATTCATCAGTGGACCTATTAATGTTTGAAAATTTACCTGAATCTTCTATATATAGTATGAACCACAAAATCTTTTGACACAACTTAAAGGCACAAAAATCAATATGACTAGATCTCCTCTAGTCATCTGTTTGTCAACATACCTGGACAAATTTGGCAGGCAGTTTTTAACCTCTTGAGCCTTCATCATGCATATTCTAACTAAAAAAATTAGGATTCATAGAATTTCTCAACAACTTGCAGAGAATGATCTTGAAATGCCCGTTTATAAAATAATAAATGCTAGTGTAGCTCTGACACATTTTCCACATTCATTTTCAAATTTACAAATCTTGTGACGATATCAAAATAATAACCCTCATTAAAATCTAATCCTTTCCTTATTAAAACTGTACTTACATCGTTAAAATCTACACTTGAGTCATTACACAACACACAAACTGTGGCCATTTCTTCTAGTCCTGGATAATCACTACATTTCACTTTCTTTCCTTCTCTAAAACTGTCAAATAAAATAACACAATATTTACACATATACTGAAATACTGCATAAAACAAACCTTAAATAAAATCTAAATGTATGAAATATGTGTTAATTTAACCTGTACAAGACGAACACCTGTCAATTCTGAACATAAAAAATGGTCCAAAGGAGGTTCAGTTTATACAGATTTCACTTTACATCAATAACAGGGCTGTCATGGTCAAGATCGTATGGTAGTTGGATATACAACTACCTGTGCAATCAGTGGCTATCATCATTAAAGTTGTGAGTTTGAATCCTGTTCAGTGACTTGCGACAAGTCAGTGGATTTCTCCGGTTTCCACCATCAATAAAACTGACCGCCACGATGTAACTGAAATATTGTTGAAAGTGGCATTAAACACCATAAACTAAACCAACCAATACTTTAACACTTTCAAGAATACTGGGAATTTTTATACTGAAATCTAACTAAAGAATGCAAATAATTGTTGTAATGAAATGAATGAATGAATGGCTTCTTAACTGCAATTTAAGTAATATTACAGTAATTGAAATATCTTTGTAAGTGATCTCTCTAGTTTTGTTTCATCCTTGATAATAATTCTTCCTGCATTTCCATCTGTTCATAAATTACTGTAAAATATTTGCAAATCACAATATGAAGTATAATTTTTAGTGATAAATCATTTTCAATTCTGCAAAATGGTTATAAAATAAATATTCTCCAAATAAAGATTACCATATGGTAATAAACAATCTGTCATAAGCTTCAGGATCTGATTTCTCTGTAGAAAGCAGTTAATTTGAAGAATGACATATAACTGACAGTTGTTGACAGACAGTATACAATAAGATAGATCTGTTTTTAATCCATGCATACTTACATTTCACCTTCTGGAGCATATGTTGATCCAGTAATCTCAAATTCATCTGTTTTTATATCATTACCCTCTATTTTAGCAAAGGTGAACATCTGTCAGAAAAAAAAATCAACAATACCATCTAATAAGTTAATGTCTTAAGTATGTATTAATTTATAGCACAGAATTACCATATAAATACAATGTCGAAAACAAATATTGTCAATGCATCAGAGATGCACTTGTCAAGTTGTCCTATATTTATTCAATGTATTTCTTTTTGTTTTGTTTTGTTTTGTTGTTTGCTTGTATTGTATTACAAATTGCAATGCCTATCTCTACTAACGTTGTGAGTTCGAATCCTGCTCAGGAGAGGTGTACTCGATACAACATTATGTGATCAAGTTTGTCAGTGACTTGCGACAAGTTAGTGTTTTTCTTTGGGTACTCCGGTTTCCTCCACCAATAAAACTGACCACCATAATATAACTTAAATATTGCTGAATCACCATTACCCTAACACAAACCCCTGTTTAGCAGATAAGCTCAATTTCTATTAAAATTCTTTTTGAAAAATTTTGTTTTCAAAACTTGAGATTCTTGATAAAAAAACTTGCATATAAATTTGGAATGCATCTGTTGCGAAACTGATTTGTTAGTGGGCGACAAGAACACTTTTACGTTTTTAACATATTCAAGAGGCAAACTCTATAAAATTCTATATGAATAAAAGTTATGTTTCCCAACTCAAAAGACATATAACCATATGTAGTTTGTGTAAAAATTTGGTTTGAATCTATCAAGGAATAAAGATTCTAGAGTGCTAATAAGATTTGATATGGACACCATCTGCCTGAAATTCAACTAGTATGACAGAGAGGCTTTCCTATGAGTTACTTGATTTGATTTATTGTGCTTAGCACCACTTTCAGCAATATCATGGCAACCAGTGGTGGAAGAAGCGGGAGTACCCGGAGAGAACCAACGACCATGGGCAAGTAACTGGTTAACCTTATCACTTGTGGCTGTGAGTCGAGTGCACCCTTTTTTGTAATTTACAAAGCCGGGCGCGAACCTACGCCGTATTGGCGATAGGCATGTATGAGTTGTTAGGTAATCCATCAATTGAGCCACCGGGCCCTTTCCATGAGTGAAGTACCATCACTATTCGGTTATGAGTCATTTATTTTTGATATAGCTATACTGTCTATAACATAGATCTTACACTTTTCTTTGTGTTAATGAGGTATTTCAAAAGGGTACTAGGTTTTCATTTCGGACACTCAATGATATTTTTTATTGTGACCATGTTAGTGAAGTGACGTCACACAGTGAAATAAACAAATTTATCTTACGCTTATTTCACTGGGACAAATACCAATTTTTCTTTGACCAGGAAATCTCAGAATTCAAGGATGTCTATGACTGGTTGATTGGTTGGCGTTTTAATGCCAACTGTAGCAATATTTGAGCTATATCGTCTTAATGTCACAACACATTATATTGCGAAAGTAAACAATTATAGCTTGATGTTGGTTAAAACTTACCCTACAGACAGACATCTGATTTGTTGTAAGTGTACCAGTTTTGTCAGAACAAATGACAGATGTACAACCTAGAGTTTCTACAGACGGTAAACTTCTTACAATAGCATTCTTCTTAGCCATTCTTCGTGTACCTAAAAAAGCAATATGCTATAGATGTACAGTGCTTGTATACACAGTTGATGAAGATAAAATTTAAATAAGAAACACTGACCGAATGATGTTGTCTATGTAAAACTGAAATATGAGGAAACTAAATCTTTTTTTTTTTTTTTAACAAAGAAACCATTTTCAAAGATTAGATAATAGTCAATCTGGATAAATCACATCTTTCACTTGCTCTCTGCTTAACAGATATGTTGTGGCATGGGAGATCTGAACATACATCAGTATGGGTGACATGTGAGTGTTCCTAGGCATGAATATTCGATGATATAAATATTACCTTTTTTCGGCTCATCGCATTGATTGGAACATACATTTAGCAGTTTAGTATCAGATTATAACACTTTCATTGTCATAGAAGCATCATTTTCATAGAAAAACATAGACAATGCTAACAAATAGTTGATTTACTCTGTTCTGACTCCAAATAACTGTAGTGGGTATGTAGGTAGGTAGGCATTGATTTTTTTCTTTCTTAAGCATGGTAAATTATGCTAAAAATAATCCCCCCCCACCCCCCCACAAAATTTTCTCAAAATTACAGACAATTTTATTTGTGTTGGGCATATTTTGGTGTAAATGGCCAACAACATTTTCTTTTAATGGATGGCCTATAAAGGAGGGCATGAAAAAAATATGTATGATACAAACCTAAAGCAAGACAAGTTGTAATAACAGCAGGGAGACCTTCAGGGATAGCAGCTACAGCCAAAGCAACAGCAATCTTGAAATAATAAATGGCTCCCTGGAAAAATACAAAAACAAAATCATATTATAAACACCTACTGTTGTAATTATTCTTGCACCAGACAACAGTACAGTTCTATACACATTACAAGGTATCTTGTGTTGGTACAACTGTTTTTGGATCATGTCGAGTCAGTTGTGTAAACTGTATCACAACTAAGATACCTAGCGTGGAGTAGTGATGTGGTTTACACAACTGACGAGACACCATACAAACAATTGTATCAACACATTTATACATATAACATGTTTATCTAACATTTTCACAGGATAATACTATTATATTACATCATTATATTTATTGTTTAAATGCCTATAACATTCTGAAATTCAAAATAGTTCTGCATGTGACGCTCTATTTATTCAAACGTTTCATTCATCAATCGCTGTAACTCTCCGAATACACAACTGTTGTTCTAAACTTTTTTTGGGGAGGAAATTTTGGCCTTGAAGTGTACTTTTTGATGCTACAGTTTCCTCCAATATAAAATGTATGCATAAAATATTACATTGCACTATTCCCCATAACATTTTGTATTCTTAACGAAGACATCATCATCAGGATTTCCCCCTCATTCCAAGCTGATGACGTCAAGAAGTACAACTCATTATTATTAAAGTACATCTTGTATCACACATACAGTCGACTCTCGTTATCTCGAATTCGATGGGACCATGGAAAAAATTCGAGTCAACCGTAGTTCGACTCAAGAGGAGCTATGAGAAATACCGGAAGTGTAGTTTTTTTTAACGACGAAAGGGAGACAACTCGAATGAAATTTTGAATAGCTAAAACCAGACACACGTGCAACAGTATTATCAGAAGACATTCTGAAAGACATGTTGGAAGTGAAAAAAATTTCCCCTTTTATTACAACTGTTAATTAAGAGTAAAATTTTCTCAAAATTGAGAAATTATACATCTCCTTTAATGTAAATTAATTTCCGACAAGTAATTCAATAGATAAAACGCTTCCGTTCGACCGTTGTGTTTTTTTAATAATCATTGATGTATGCCGACCCAAGCGCACTTATTATAAATCGATAATTTTTGATTGTACACTTTTAACATGTGTCATAATACCAAGCCAATTCAAATATTATCACTAATTAATTTGACAGATTATGAAATAAACATGTGAAATAGCCTAAGGTAAAAATGTCAAAGTCAATGATCGGATGTTTCACCTGTGATCCGATTTTAATCCCAAGCTAATACACATGTTTTGACAGGTAAATTCGACTTAACAAATGTAAATAATATGGCTTTCTACATCTCGGGACCAAAACTTTTATTCGACACAACCGAAATTTCGACTCATCCGAATTCGACTCAACAGGAGTCAAATTATATATATTTATACACAACGAAGTTCGGGACTTCGATAAAAATTCGACTCAACCGAGTTCGAGATAACGAGAGTCGACTGTATATCTGATACAAGATGGGTTGCATAGAATGGTCGAAGTACAACTCACAAAAGTAAATTTTTTTACTTGTATCACATGGTTATTAAAGTCATGCATTTCTATAGAATACATACTTTATGTAAGATAAAAAAAATTGTTCTCATGAAATGTTATCAACGATCTCATATTATCAATATTAAAGAATAGGTATTTTTTTGGTCTTACACATGAAAAGCTGTTGCTTTTGGCTTGTTTTGCTTTTAGTTAGTTATTTATCTAAAACAAAGATCAACATTTTTGTTTGGCCAAAGATATCAAACAGTTTTGATGTTTTCTTCACCCAGGTTTTTCAGTACATAAATATTGTTTTTTCTGTTTATATTTGTAATAAGCCCATCATTAATTATTCTTCGGGAAAACGGGAAAACACGTGTTACACATCAACCTTTCAAGGCAAGGCCTTTGAGACTCTCGTTTGGTGGACATCACAAGACACTTGTATGTATCCATCAAGCTTACAAGTTTTCAATAAGTCTTCATTAACTAAAGTTAATGTGTTCCACTAAATCATAGCTTTCATCCCCATGGGCTAGTAGGCTTTTTAAATTCAGCTAATGTACATTCATGTATTGAACAATATATCGCAGCTCGATTACTATGGCTTTTCAATATATCAAGTGCCGTTTTATTTTTCCCTACTGAGAAATTATCTAGTTTCAACAAGAGCAAGTTCAATATGTTCAATCTGGTAATTTTTCATTTAATACATTACCCAATTGTTTAGGGATTGATTTGTATTTCAATTATTAAACGTAATCGTAATAGATTAATAATAACAGGTAAAATTTATAAAAAAAAAGATTACATTTTTACCTGTCTGTATATTGTAATAATTGGATAAGATAAAAAAATAAACACTGCCATGATATAGCTGAAATATTGTTGAAAGTGGCATTAAACACCATAAACTAAACTAAAAAATAAACTCACCTTGACCCATGATCCTCCGTGAGCTGGGTCATTGAAATGTCCAATATTGATGGCCCATACAGCAATACAGATGATAGTGATGACCTGTAAAAGAAATGACAATATTTAATTGTTTTAATATGACAGAGTAAGTGAATAGTGTTGACAACAAAGTTAGTAATCAATGCTTCAGGTACATGCAAGTTCATTTCGACATATAGTGTATTGAATAGCGTGAATTCATTTTTTATTTGTTGAGTACTACTTTTCGTGGTGTGGATTTCGTTGGTTCAATCGAAAGACAAAATATAGTGCACAACGAAAAGTTTAAAGGTATCGATAACAATTGTCAAAGAGAAGTTTTTTTTTACAAGTATTAAAACCATGAATTCAAATATCAACAAGGGCAACGCAAAGCATGGCGTATCCCCTCGCCTAAAAATTTGACCTGGTGACCTTGACCTTTGACCTTGAAAATCAATAGGGTTCCAGATTCTCTTAAGGACTAAGTATGTACCAAGTTTGGTCAAAAGCCATTGAAGGATGTTGATTCTCGAGTGTTCACAAGGATGTTACGGAAGGACGGTAGCGTTACTATATCCCTTCGCAACTTCGTTGGCGAGGGGATAACAAATATCTCAGTTCATGCCAATCTACGATAACTGACACTAACGTCAACAAATTCAATGAAATAGCAGGAATTGGGAGATTTTGTTTTTGTGGTGATCTAATGGACATTCTAATGGTCTATAATAATAATAACTTAACCTTGCACCCTACCAGGTACAAAAGGGGGGGGGGAGATAAGTAGTTCAATCTATATTAATACCTTTGAGATTTAAAATGCATGTGTGAATGGTTTCAAGACATAACCAAGTGTAATAAATACAGATTTAAAAGTAAAGCTATTATTCTAAGAGCCTTTGTATAAAGCAGTTCCATATCAACTATTTGAAATCGGCTATAACACCGTTGATGACATCCACAACCATGGTCATAAGTATTACCTTAATTCATTTTACCATAGAAACATATGACTTCTGTTGACAACAGCCGCAAAGTGTTATCATTACAAAAATTTACATAAATTGTCTAATCAGCATTCTTATGTTCTTTAAGATGACTACAACTATCACCTTCATAGCTCATTATCAGAGCTTTAGTCTACGTCACTCTACCACTCTACGTACTCCATTTCAAAAGAAACAAGCCATCTAAATTATCTACATACAATATTCAGGCCTATGTTTCAAAAGAACATTTTTTGTCATTAAGATTTTTATGTTTTTTTATGCTGTAACAGACATTTTTACAACTTCTAATAACTAGTTTTTAATGAAACATAAATCAACAGTATTAATAAGATCAAAGATGTATGTGTATCAACTAAATTCATTTAATTCTTTATTTGTTTAATGAGGATTGCCAACAGCCAATGGCTACGAGCGGTTTTCCTCTAACTAAATTAAAAGGCTTTTAAAGATTTTCTAATTAAAAACATTCAAAATTGGTGAAAATAATTGTTATGCAACAAGTACAATGAACCTGTTAAACCAGAAATACAGTTCTAATCCTATTTGATTTGATTTATTGTACTTAATGCCACTTTCAGCAATATTTCAGCTATATCATGGCGACCAGTTTTAGTGGTGGAGGAAGCCAGAGTACCTGGAGAGAACCACCGACCATGGGCAAGGAACTAGTAAACTTTATCACTTGCGGCTGTGAGTCGAATGCACCCTATTTTGTAATTTTGCCCAAAGCCGGGCACTATCCCACGCCATATTGGTGATAGGCTTGTATGAGTTGTTAGGCAATCCAACTACCTAACTCATTGAGCCACCAGGACCCTGTTCCAATTCCAAACTAATCTTCAACCATGGTCCTAAGGATAAGCAAAATTTACATCAAGAAATTTCATTTATGAGCTTTAGAATGAGAATAAATAGACTCAAATTTTCCAAGTAAATTGATAACAATGTTCAGTTCATATCAGGCCTGTATGATTTTCCAATAAGATAAGAATCGTGATAAGGTAGGTACATGGTCTTGCACCCGAGGGTAAAAATCTGGACTTTCACATCATACCTCAACCTAAATCTTATATTTAATAGCCTTTCTTGGTTTTTAAGGGGGTGTTTGTAAGGTCCATCCCACCAAGGGTAATACCTCTCATCAGGTCAGATTTCAGATGTACTGAAATACTACTAAATCGTCGCCCTGAAGAGAGACAATCCCTGACATTATAGGCCACTTTTTCATAGCAGAAGGGATACCCTTATAAAAGTAAGGACAACTGCATCAGTAAACATTTTTGTAATGGTTACTATGAACAGATCATGTTCTCATTTAGGGAGTTATCCATGAAAACAACTTGATCCAAGTTTGAGATGACGAGATTCGACATTATCTAAATAATAGTCAAAACTGCTAATGTTCTTCAGAAATTTGATGTAGAAGTTTATTTATGTAATTTATAATGATAGAATCTCTACTACAGCCTGTTAAAGTATTGATATAATCATTAAGCAATGTATTCTTTATTTAACAACTAACTATAACTATTACATAACCAAACAAATGCTTCACAATTCTACTAAAATCCATCAATTACAAGATAATTAATTTCCAGACAACCATTAAGTCACCAATATCTTCAGTTTTAACATCGTAAAAAATCTATTTACATGGCAAAAAAAGACTTCAAAATACAGAAAATCTATGTCATAAAATATCGGAGCTTTGATCCAGTTAAAAGGCACATTGATTGATCATTATTCTTCAGATTTCATTTTCTGTTTCTCTGTAGATTATGACACAAGATATACTGAAATCTATGATTTATTTAATTATTTTTTTCCTCCGTCCAATTGATCTCCAAAGACAAAACGAAATATCAGACTGACAATTCAATTAACCCCTCAAATAGGATTTTGCTGCAAGACTACTTATCTTTCTATGAAAAAACGAGCTTGAATACCATTTATATGTAAAATAATTGACAATTGTACACTACAGGGGTTTCTAGGTGTTAAACATTTCTGTAAAATTGATTTTTGAATATGTCATTCGTTTCTACAAGCAAAAGAAAATCTACTGATATCAGAAACAGAGAAATTTCTCACTCAATTTTGAATTATGAGTGATATTGCATGTCCACAACTGACTTATGAATCTACTGCACTATTATGCAGCAATCTGAAGAACTATTTCTAGATTTTAATCACAAAATCTTTTTCAGACCTTTTCAAATCCTCTAATGTGTGTGGGACTTTAAATAAAACGTGAAGACCAATCCTGTAGACTGTTCCTATGGCAATGTAAGCTCTGTTAATTCTAACCCGACTATTTCACGTTCGCAAACTATAAAGACAAACTGACTTAAATAGGATCAATATATATGCCGATGTTGACAGTATCAAGAAAATTCTGTTGAAAAAGTGACATTTTACATCCAATGGTCACAAATGAGTCCTCCCCCCAGTGTGGAAATATTTTAAAGAGTTCATTTAAAGTGAGAGAATAAAATGGTGCAAATGTACTATGAACAGTGAAAAATCTGACTTGTGCTTGAATTTTATGGCAATTGCTAGTAAAAACGCTACTTTATTTCATCTTCCATAAAATGTTATTATTCTTTCCTATAATCCATACACCTACATGTCAGAGCTCACCAAACTAGGAGAAATGGGTGACGTTTTAGCCCTAGTTTCACTGAAATCTCCATATTCCTGCCCAGCCAGTCTTTTTCCACCAATTAGAACATTCCAATTAAACTGATCAACTTATTTCTTTCTATTGCATAAATGGCTTGATTTCTTTCCTAGATTGTTTTACTCTTTGAAAAATCACCCAAAGAAATAATATTCACATTGCCTAGAAGGTTTTTTTTTATCTGGAGGAGGTGAGATTCTGTATGTCCTTACCCTCTTTTTAACCCTATCAGAAAGTACATGAACCTTTATTAATTTGTTAACCACAAATCCATGCAAAATGTAAATCTTATATTTTCAAGACATAATGTCTAAAATATAATTAAGAAAGATATATGTTATTTAAAGAAATCATATTTATCTTTTCAACATTTTTGATATTAGAGATTTGTAATGTCATGTGAAACTATTTAATCATACAATTCTGATAAGTAAGGCTATAAAAACCCTCTAACATTGATGTAAAGTAATAATCTTGAACCATATCACAGATAGGGTTGTAAACCTTATTCAGTGGGGGTTTTTTTGTTGGTATTTTCATAATTTTTTTCCATAATAATTTATCATAATTTGTCTTTAAAAACTATTTTAGATTTTTTTTTTTTATTCAGTGTGGTCTTTTTTGTTTTATTAATCTACTTGTTCTGATTAACACAACATATGTTCCACATTTTGAACTTTCCAACAAGAAATTGAAATGATCTGGTTTTAGTTCCTCTTATTACAAGGTCATGACCTTGTTTATTTATATATGTCTTCTCTATTAACAAGGAACATCCTCCCATGTGAGATGAAACAGACCAGACAATTTAAGAACTAATAATTAAACAGGAAAAAGTTTAGCAGACACCTGGTTCTCTTTTTGCATCACACATACAGTGTATAATAATCAACCAATCAGAAATGTAGATAAACACTATCACATTATGAATCAGCCAATGATAACAGTTTAAAGCCATCAGTAGTGTGATAATTATAAGGCATTTATTGACATCCTGCTAATTTACAGTAATAATTTGCAATGATCATTATCGCAAAACATATTAATGTTGCAGGAAATACTAGTAATGCAGTTGGAACAACATAAATATTTGTAGATTTCTATGACTTTCATATCCTTCTGTTGTCCTTCCCCAACCTATTAACATGTGTCTTAACAATATACACACTTGGAAAAGCTGAGTTATAAATCATACCTTTGACAACTGCTGTCCAAATTCATCCAACTTCTGTTGTAGGGGGGTCTTCTCTGTCTCTGTGTCCATCATTTCGTCTCGGATTTTGCCTAAAATGAAGAAGAAAATATTATTCAAAGATAATTAATATAACAGAAAAATAAAGGCAGCTTTGAATTTTGTATTGCTACAGTTAACAATTCTTATAATATGAAAGTCATATATTTGAAACTGTTACTGTTTAAGTACATTGCCAGCTAGGTCATTCAAGGTTAATTTGGAAAATCAACAATAATAAAGGTCAAAGAAAGATAACTCTTATATAAATACACCTTTTACATCAAAATAATTATTTTCATTAAGACCCTTATTTTTAGGGCTGTAGGTCAGGGCTATTTTCATATTAAAGAGAGACAAGACAATGAATATCATAATCCAGAAATATATATATGACTTGGACTAAAGTTCAACCTCCCACAGACTTTTACATTAATTTTGAATTTGAGAGTACCTGATGATGGTTGTTTCAGAAACTCATTGTACACACTAAAGTAATAATTTTTTTATTAGAATAACGAAAAATCCAAATATCTTTTAAAATATAGATTTTTAAGCAGCAAAATAAACGAGAGTTTTATTTAGAATTAGGAGTGCTAACTAAAAATGTTACAGTAATGCTTCTTATTGTTTTGGCTGAGGCTGCACTCAGATGAAATTTTGTATTTTGTAATTTTGTTGTCATTTTTCGGGTGGGAGTAGATGTACTTTATAGAAGAGCCATCCGTACGTCAGGTAACTTACCTGTAAAATCTTTCTCTCAGCCATGTGTACTTTAGACGAACCTGACAAGCATTTCTCTCATAAATTATTGTTATATTTTGCATTTTTTGTAAAGTGGGTAAAAAGTCTGAATTATCTCCGGAATGCCAAAAGTTTGTAAAAAAGTTGTTTGCCTTGTTTAGTAAGGAAAAGGCAACGAAGAAGCCAATTGTCTCATTTGATAGGGTATATCAAAGGACATCTAAAGCTTTGGGTGTGTCTTACACTTCAGTGCACCGTATTATAAATGGTAAGAGGCCTTGTAAGTCAAATAGACCCAAAGAAAGAGCTAAAATTTTGGACCACTTTGATCATTGAGTTATTAAAAGAACAATCCACGGTTTATATTCACGGAAAATTGCTCCGACCATCTCAATAATACATAAGGAAATAAAAGATTCTATTAAAATATCAATGTCTTAACTTACTCTAACTCTCATTAATCTTGGATATACTTATAAAAAAATAGGTGATAAACGATCTGTACGATCAAGTGTCTATTATCAATGATAGGTGTAATTATCTGAGAAAGATCATCGTGTACATGGATGAAACATGGGTTAACCTAAATCACTGCACAGATTATATGTGGCGTCCGAATGATGGGTCTGATGCCCCAAAAATACCCTCGGGTAAAGGCAAACGTTTGATTGTTTTGCATGCAGGTACCCGAAGTGAGGGTTTGATTGACGGCTGCGATTTAGTGCTTCTGGCCAAATCAAAGGATGGCGACTATCACCAGGAGATGAATAGTGTTGTCTTTCTTGAGTGGTTTGAAAATCAACTGATGCCTGTTCTGGAAAATCCTAGCTTGGTTGTGTTAGATAATGCAAGTTATCACAATAATACAACAGAAGATACGGTGTGCCCAAATTTTAGTCAGAAAAAAGCTCTTCTCCAAAACTATCTTACACAACACAACATTCCTTTTTCTGCTACTGATACCAAAAAAAGTATTATATGAAAAAATAAAACAAAATAAGACCCCAGTAGTTTATAAAACAGATAAAATTGCTAATTTACACGGACATGAAGTATTAAGAACCCCCGTTCGACACTGTGAACTTAACCTGATATAATTAATATGGGTGCAAGTCAAAGGTTTCGTGGCTATAAAACAATACCACCTTCCGTTTAAAAGATGTTAAAGAACTAACGTACGCCGCTTTCGGAAAAGTTACAAAAGATGTGTGGACAAAAGCAGAAGTACATGTGGTCAAATTTGAAAAAGAATACTGCAAAGAAAACTGTATAAATAGAAGTGTCATAGAACCTATTATCATTGATTTTTGTGATGATGACTCGGATGACGAGACGGGTTGAAGTATAATCATATAATATAATAGGCAGAGAAAAAATGTAAAAATCGAATAAATGTCACGTTAAAGCCAATGCCGAAAATATTTGGAACATGGGTCTGCCAATTCATTAAAGTTTAAGAACAGTTGAAACTATCTGGGGTCAGATGAATTATTTAACTTATATTGATTATAACACATGAATAATACACAAAACAACTTGACACAAACAAAAACAAGAAAAAAGATAAACAGGGACCGTTTATAATCCAACCGAAAACCAAACACAAAACGGGCCTCGTATTCATGAAAAGTCAAAACAAACAAACACATAGGTCGAAACTTCGGATTCCTGTTTTGGATAAGCATTTTGAAGTGGAATAGGTTAAATATATATTTCCAAACTTTTAACTCACGTTTGAGTTTTTAAAGATAGTTACGTAAAACAATTACAAGTATCAATGATTCATCAATAATTTTTGCAGTTTTTAGGTATTTTCTTACCAATGTTAAGTTGAAGGTTTGGTAAAAAAAAATGACAGTGCTCAATGTCATAATCTACCCCCCCCCCCTTTCCACACACACACAAATATCATTCATCCAATTGATCTCTAAGGTTCTATAATTAAAAAATGTACTAATCTTACGAGCATTTTTTAATTAGGAAGTCTCAAAACTAATTTTTCGTTCCGTTTCTTACATGTATATAAATTAAAAATGTCATACAGAATCGATATATTTAGTGAAAAATAAAAATAATGAAAAATATCCCAGTCCAAACAATTTTTACAGGTAAATATTTTACAGGTAAAAATCAATGAACTCAATAGTGCGTGTAGGAGATGGTAACCAGCTCTACGGAAAACAATGGAATCTTTTGGGTGACCATCGAGTGTCTATTGTCCTCAGGGATTTAAACCCACGGCTGCATGCTGTTCTCTTTTATAGACTTATTCCCTCCGTATTTGATCAAACTTTGTCAAAATATACACCCAAAAACTCCTTTAAAATGCGATTTTTCTATATGAGCAGGACCAAAAACGTTCACTTTCTGGTGTGCAAACTTCCAAATTAAATTAGCACCCTTGATTATCTACACAATTCCCGTTTACACTTCTACTTTAAAATCTACAGTTTAAAAGATATTTCAAATTTTCTGTTATTCTAATAAAAAAATTATTACTTTTAAGTCATAAATCTTTTATTTATTTTGTTTTTACCTCAGTATATTATTTGTTTATTTTCATTATTTTTTATTGTTGCAGATTATAAGGTTTAAAACATATCTGTTTAGGCTCTGCCATCAGAGATCTTTCTTAAAATATGTAAACAACAGCCAGAGACCTACTGATTTTAAGATGATTTATGACTCAACCACACAACACAAGATACAACAAACCCCACTAAAATTAGCTTCACAAATTATTAATGAATTAAAATAATACATTTGACATTCACCAGTGCATAAGACACAACAGGCAGCAAAATCTAATATAACCCTGCTTCAAGACTTAACTGATTCCTCAAGTTTAAAATAGCTAATTGCCTTTAATAACCTTTGATATTTTAACATGTGTACAACTGGCTTACACAGTAAAGATGTGCTACTTTAAATTATCTTGATATTAACATTACATAAGTTTTGTAACTTAACTTACACAGCTTTGGTATGCAGTTTATAATACATTTAGTTAAATGTTAATGTTTTGAAGTTTTGTAATTTAACTTTCACAGCTTTGGTATGCAGTTTATAATACATTTAGTTTAATGTTAATTGTTTAAATTATTTTAAGTTAAAATGTGGAATTCAATCTTAACTATTTGAATGTTAATTGTTGGAAGTATTTTAGTTAACTATTTGAATGCTGGTATGATTGAGTTCTCCACATACTTATTAGCCTAATTTCTGCTACTAGGACAGGTGTAATATTTATTTCTTGTAATAATTGGTTCTAAAATAGCACAATCAAAAGTAGAAATGTGTTGGATCAGTGTTCAAGTCAGCAAAGATCTTATTTCAATTACAGTATATTGAAAATAATGTCAAGCCTATTTCTGCTACATCATAACAAACACAATAAGTCTCTGATTGCTTGATTGATCGGTGTTGAACTCAATAATAGTGTATCAAAATTAATTTCATCTACCGGTACATGTAGAAAGATCAGGTATTTAGCAAATTAGCAAATTTTCATGCCACTCGGACCAAATTTGACCAATCTCAACTCTTACAAATGTTTTTTTTTATTATAAAACTTCACTTATCACCCCCCCTCCCCCCCCAGAAGTAGGAAAAAGTAAGTACTGTAATAATGTTTTGCTATTTTTTTTGGACAACTCATCAGGGATTTAAGTGATGATCTGCCAAAGTACATTGTAAGGTAATTGAGTTGGCTTGCTAATATTTGTGCTGAAGTAACAGTGGCACCTTCATGGTACATATGAACACAGATAAACAGTAGATTATTATGTACATACTATGAATTCAATAAATATTTGTTACTGTAACCATATATACATTGTAATGTACTGTCCGAGCATTCATTGACACTGCTAATGTACTGTCAATGCTCATGTTGTCATTCATTGACCCTGCTATTGTACTGTCAATGTTTATGTTGTCATTCATTTTTGCGATAATGTGCCATCTTTTTGATTTGATTTTTGTGTTTAATGCCACTTTAAACAATATTTCAGCTATATTATGGTGACCAGTTTTAGTGGTGGAAGAAGCCGGAGTACCAGGAGATCACCAACTGGTAAACTTTATCACTTGTGGCTGTAAGTCAAGTGCACCCCTTTTCTGTAATTTGCAAAGCCAGCAACGAACCCACACCATATTGATGATAGGCTTGTATGAGTTGTTAGGTAATCCAACTACCAAACTCATTGAGCTACCCGTGCTCTCCCATCTTTTTGAGTGGAAGTGAATCTGTGTAGGTTTTTTTATTGTTTGTTTATATCTGTATTTTCCTTGGAGATCCAATCATCAGAGAGGGGAGGTGTTGGGATCCAATTAACCAATCTAACACTGCCACTTTTCTGAGCCTGTTTCAAGCCAGGACCTAGATTTCCAAAGCCATAAGTTGTGGTCATATGAGATCAATCAGAAATATGAAAAAATCATAACGTGTAGTATTCCCTTTCTTAGAGGCCACTCTCACAAAAGACCACCCTTCTTAACAGGCCAGATTCCAGTTGACCGAGATAGTAAAATACAACTAGATTGTCCTGATCAAGAGAGGCCACCCCTTGTAAGGCCATGTACATTTCCTTGTCAATAATTTATAACACTACACTCTGGAATAATGACACTCCATTTCACCCTAATTAGATCCTGATCTCTAAATCTTGACATTCACATATACCCAAGATACAACTTCAAATGATTTAGCATCATTTTACTGATTCAATTTTAATCATTTATCTGATTTAACAATATTGTATACATAACACACAGCTTCCCTGAAGATTATTTTAATCAATGACCTTGGAAAACCTTGTTACATTGTAAATTAGATGCTTATCAACCTGTATATTTATTTATGATCTTTATAAAATGATCAATACCCTCCAGTAATCGGTAATCATCTTCACCGTATTATACTGAAGAGAATGATACATTGCATTGTAAAAGTTAAAAAAGAAAAAACTAGATCTATCCTGAATACGATTACGATTAATGCAAAATGTTCACAATCATTATCCGATTAACTTGTAAAAAATCCATTACATTGATTACGACCGGACAATTATTAACAAATACCTTGGCTGAAAAAATAAAAATTCAGTACCCAATAAACTAGAGGAAGATATACAAAATGTACGTCACATCTATATATGGTAAGACGAGGTACATAAGATATATAATACATCTGTCGAAGAAACAAACGATTCCTGACATAACAAATTATAATAATATATATATAACACATGTTTTACAAACCAAGAGGTGGTGGTGATATGGTAGAGATACCCAATGTTTCTTAGCGGTGAGATTTACTAATTAAATCAGAATGTTTATATAAAAGAAAAAATAATAATCAGTGCATTACTTCATCCTTAAATAACCCCAAATTCTCACAGTCGATTTACCTGGCTGTGCAGTAACAAGTAATGCAATATGAGGTGCCACACGGGGCTGAATTATAATGAGAGTGTTGATTTCTGTAAGTATAATTGGCAATTTAATGGTTCCATATCAACAAGAGGTGTTGGCAGTCTATCATAACAAAATGCAAAAGAATAAATTTCTTTATCTTAGAAATGTGATGCATCAAGGTCGTTTCATAGGTCGTTGACCTTAAAATACGGGGATTACAAAATAATAACAAAAATCCCTAAATAAACAGAAAAAATGTAACTCTCTACAACAACACAGTCAAGGAACTGTCATTTTATCTTCTTTTTTTTTTTTTTTTATCTTAGCTGATCAACAAATAAATAATTTTACTTTGAACTGAAACCATATATTTGACCTAAATGTGCCTGGGTTAATTTAATACAAGTTTGTAATGATTTGGTTTGGCTGAGAATGCTGAGCTAAAAATTCAGAAGTTTAAGAAACGTGCTGTTATTGTTGTTCTTCATCTCAGATATTAGATCAGATGTCTTTAGATTTCTTTTTTGTTTTATCAAATTAAGTTAAGCTAATTGTCAATTTGTAGAAATTGATTTTTGAATGTACTTCAATTTGATAAACTAAAAGCTAAAAAAGATAAATGAAAAACAAGATTAAATTTGGGTTGAAACCAGATTTTATGAATTACAATTAATGCACATGTACCTAAATTAAAACTTTTTGGTTGTTTGTTTCAGCTTCATAAAGTGTTCTGGTACATTTTATCAAATTCCTGCAAGTAAATATCTTTATTAATATTTAATCCTTAGTGACTGTCATAGAACAAGATATAGGAAAAAGGTTAAAAGGTTAAAAGGTAAAAGGGCTAATGTTATATAATATAAGAAACACAGCTTAGCATTCACTTCAGAACATATTATCTAACTTTCTAGATTTGAAGTCAGTTTTGGTTAATAATATAACTTATCATTATGAATGTCATCTCATTTCTCCCTGAAGATTGCGGTAATACCCCATTCATAGGAGTCAAAAAAATTTCTACATTGAAATCAAGAATTGAAAATCAGACTTCATACTGCATTGCATCCATGTCATTGTACACTTTGATAGAGAATACAATTTGGATGTCAAGCCACATCTTATGATCTTTATAAATAGATTGACTTTTAAATTAACAAATTAGGAATTGTCACAGATTTAATCTCAATACACAGTAAAGTTACTACATGTACTAATCAAAGCCCTATTCTGGTTTGTTTATATACATGTATGGGAATTGGTCATGTGATTGGATGAGAAGAAGTAATTTTAACTAATCCTAGACAGAGGTTAACTAATCATAATGGCAGCTAAAACCAGTAGTTTTGTTTATCCAACCTAATTGGGTAGATTAGGAAGAAAATCTAGTCTTATTGTTTTCTGCAGAACTCTTTATGATTTTTTCCCCAATCAGTCTCAGGTTAAAAAGTCATGGTAATTATAAAATGAGTAAGTTTTGTCTATTTTCAAGCTTTAAGCTTAAAGAAAGAACTAACCTTTTCAACTTTGATACATGGTTCAAATGTTTTGGGTACAATGTTGTTTCTACTACAAAAAAAATCATGTCGTCTTACAGAAAATGTCTCTCAGTCTTGTGAGTAAGTATATAAGTAACTGTTAAAGTCACTCTTTTAAACAAGCCACAATTAAGTTTTATTGACCTGTTCTGACGTGTCCTGCAGACTATCTTTGTCATAGGAAAATAGCTGAAAAAAAATCATCCCTGCTTTATAACAAATTTTCCTCAAGAATTTGCAAGTTTGCAGAGTTGTTCTTTCACCTCTCTGAGGAAACCTCTAATTGCAGTTGACCTATTTGAACTGTTATATTGATAGTAGGGTGTTAATTAGTCCACTTGTACTATATTGTAAAGAGGAAACACCTATTGAAGCATGTCCTAATGGTGGAAAAAAAAAACATTATATTTTCAAAGTCACTCAGTTAATTATAGAAGAAACCCCTATAATCTTACCCTAATGGCTAAAAAAATATAATGTATTTTCAAAGTCAGTCAGTTAATTAAGTGCTGATGCACGAGTCTTAAATCAATTCCTGACATTCTCAAATTAATCATGGGGGGATTTATTTATTTGTCCCAGTAAACAGACACAAACAATGTTGCCAATGCTTTGAAAAATTTGACACCAAGAAACTGGAAAAAGTTTGTATTTTTTCTTGTTAACAATACTTGAACATAACATGTGAATATTTGGTAGGAATAATGTGCAAACTCCAAAGTTGCAAAAAGATATCAGCCAGACACCCCCCTCCTCCCCTCCCCTGAATACAAATGCAACTTATTAATTTTTTCCTGCTTGATGTCAACCTTGTACTAGATATAGACAATAGACAACTGTATGAAGATTTTGCAAAGCAATATATTTTTTATAGTGTTTTTGCAATTGCACTTAGTACCAAAGAAAATGAAGAAATACAGGTTCAATGAGAAGTCATTGTTTCTGTCTTGCACTCAAAGATTGCAATGCAATTCATCACATTCTAAAAATAATATGTATCTCCATTGACAATAAGTACGGACAGAGGTAAATAAACTGTCTAAAACGTTAATTCTGATGTTCTGACGCAACTACGTCTGCCATTCATTAGATAGTCTACAGATAGATAATTTATTTTTGGCAATTAATTTGTGCTTAACGATAATAATGATATTACATTTGTATATCAATCACCTAAAATACATGTACTGGTATACTAAGTACAGTGAAACCTGCTTTAGTGACCACCTCTATTAAACAAAAACTTGTATTATGTCACTTTAATTTTAATTTCCTTTCACAGTGCATTTCCTATTAATAATACCTGTATAAAGTAACCACCTGTCTTATGTGACCCTATTTCAATCTTCTCTTGGAAGGTCGAATAAGACACATTTAACTGTATATAATCAACAGCTCAGGACCATGGATAATGTTTATTTTGTCAGACCTTATAAATGAATCTTAAATTCAGAAATCACTATACCTACATGTATATCTAGATGTACTAATGTCCTGTGAAATAATAGACATCAATAAAAGGCACTGTTCCCTACAGATCATTACTTTGATTTGATTATTATTTAATCCATAAAGTTCCTTGTGGGAGACCATCCTCTTTTGAGATAGAACTTCAAAATGCTACAACCCTCCATAATGTAATTAAACCAAAACTCCTTTGAACACCTACCCACCTCCTAGAGGGTGTGCCGGGGTAGAATAGGCACCAGGTTTCTCCTCCCTAGAGACACTACTCCTCTAAAAAGGTGTCAACCCGCAGGAATCCCGGGGTATAGAAATGGGACTGAGAGCTTCTTCAGCTTGAAGGGGCATCCGTCGGTTGTGCGGGATGTATAAATCCACAACCAACCCGTCCTTTGGACGAGACGTAAATAAAACCGAGTTCCTGTGTTGAGAGATTGCCATCCTCTTCGCACGTTTAAGAACCCAGTGTAACAGCTCATAGTGGTCCATAGGAGACCTGTTGCACTGGCTAATTTATCCGTCCCTATTCATCACCTTTCCTTGTTTCGAGTCCCGTGGCGTTGAAATTTTTTAATGTTCTCGTCCTGAATATGGCTGAAAAATTGCTTGCTGGACGTTAAACACCAATCAATCAACCTTTGAACACCTCATGTGTTAAAAGACCATATTTTGCTGACAGAATACATGGTCTCTCAAGAATAACTTTCACTGTTAAATTTAGAAATCTAATTATGGCTTGTGAAACTACTATATAACAATTTTCTTTGTAACATGATAATTATGAATGTCAATCTTTGTTTTATTTGAATTGATTTTCCTGCTAAATAAAGATAATAAATAAATGTTCCATTATTGAAATAAGTCATTAATTTACAAAACAAAGTTCACAAAGAGTTTAACCATACATTGGTGAATATAAATCACAAACAGATTTCTGTATTGCAGAATCAAAGTTATTAAAACACCTACAAATATACATTAAGATAATCTAAATAAATTCTTCCCACCATCTAATGTGATAGATGATATATAAATTTCTGCTTACAAGCACCTTTATGTCAAAACAAAAATGTTTCTTGTAGAGAAAAACTTGCAACAAATTTGAAATGCATTTATATATTCTGATTACCCCTTTGGTATCTTCAAACTCTTCTTACAAAAATGTATATCTGCTGTGGGTTTTTTCATTCTAGATTTTCTGTCTAAATAGATTCCCCCAACATCTAATGTGAATTGATATATGATATAAATTTCAGCTTACAAGCTCCTTTGTGTCAAAATAAAATGTTTCATGTTGTGAAAAACTTGCAACAAATTTGAAATGCATTTATATTTAATGTGGGTTTTTCCCTTCCAGATTTCCTTTCTAAATAAATTCCCCCAACATCTAATGTGAATTTATACAATATAAATTTCAGCTTACAAGCTCCTTTGTGTCAAATTAAAATGTTTCATGTTGTGAAAAACTTGCAACAAATCTGAAATGCATTTATATCTGTTGTGGGCTTTTCCCCCATCAAGATTTTACATCTCAGGATCTGAGAAGCAACATGTATTGTAATCTAAGTGTTGCCAATATCTACAGTCAAACCTGTATTAAGAGGACTCCTTTAGGACAAAAAAGTGGTCTTATATGACAGATGACCTCTAAAAAGAGGTTCAATTCCTATGAAATGTTCTATGACAGGACAAGAAAATGGTGACGTTTTAATAAAGGTGACAGCACAGGCAGGTTTTTGTATTATTTTCACCATACTACCTACTATATATCAATGGAGGGGCTGTCGTGGTTGAGATCGTTTGGTAGTTGTAGGTAGTTGGATTTACAACTACCTATGTAATAAGTGCCAATCACCACTAAAGTTATGAGTTTGAATCCTGCTCATGTATTGAATACTCCTCGCATTGAGAGGGATTCAAACTCACAACTTTAGAGGTGATAGGCACTGATTGAATAGGTAGTTGTAAATCTAACTACCATATGACCATGATAGCCCACCAAGTTAAAAAAAACTGCACTGCATGCACTATATACACACATGCCAGTTATATGTGTATTTAACCTGTGTAAATTGAAACACCTTTCAGTTACAAATATACAGCCAAAGTTGTTGTCCCAAAGGGCATTCCTCTGTTACAGACCAAAATATTGTCTTAAGATGAGTCTGTCTATAACAGACCAAAATGTTGACCGAAGGGTTGTCTGGTTCAGGGAGATTACTGTGTATACATCTTGTTTGTTACAACATATAAAAACATTATCTCGTCTTCGATTTATAATACAAGATCGTTGCACTACGAAAACTATGCACAAATAACAAACAGCAGAAAATTATCCTCTTAGCATAGCCAAGGTAATCACATGAAATGATCTGGGCACTTATAAATACATAATGTGATAAAAATATTCCATCAGGATGATAAAACTATAGGTTGATTACACTTGTAGGCTAACAAAATATCAAATCTCTTCCTCTTTAAATAAAATGCGCAGAAATTGCTTATAAAAAAAAAGTATGTTGCAATGCATTTTTTTTTTTTTTTTCAAAATATCGAAGCTACCATAATTCATATGATTTGCAAACAAATTACAAGATCAAAAATTCAATTTATAAAAGCACTTTTAAATGAGAATGTCTTTTTTATAAATTAGCCTAAAGAGCAGTCGATTTGCTATGAAAGGTTTTCACATTATCAGTTTTTGCAAGAAGAAAGTGCATAGTTTGTTTTTTGTTTCATTAACATGTTACTATTATGTCATAACAGATTCACAATCCCTCTCATTCCTGGTAAAATAATATACAGCATCAGCAAATAGCTTTCTTTATGAATTTCATTGGAGATTTTCAATATCTTACTACAAAGAACGGAGCAAAATTAATTTTTGCTTTGAATCATTTTCAGTTTTGCTTTATATTCAATAAAGAATTGGAATATCTCTCAGAGATACTTGTCACTCACCTAGCTATATAGTTGTGTCCAAGACTCGTCACTAATGTGTCTTGGACTCACCATTTTTTTTTTTTCTAACAAAAAATAATTAAGAATGCATTAATACAACTATTAGATTGAGACTTGTCAAAATTGTTAACGTACAAAGATCTTTGCTCTCTATAGCAATTGCTTTTTTTCTTTTTCTCTACTTCAGAATTACTAATAAGGACAAAATATCAGCCCCAATTAATAGTAAAAGACACAATCAGTGCAAAATTTGGTTATTTCAGTTTTTATTCACGTCTAACTACATTTTGTATATAAATTTGTGAAATTGTCTAAAATTATTTTCTGTCATCCAGCAAGTCATCTAAATTGTCAGCAAAGTTTAGGAATTGCTACCAAAAATCTTATAGGATAGTAAAGGACTATAACATTAGGATGTCAAGATGCTTAATTCAGCTGGACATATGTAAACTTGTTATAGATATTCAAGATTGAGTAAAATGGGTTAAATTAATTCCTACAGACATTTGGAGTTCATATATATGTTGACCTTGGACTTGGTTAAACATAATATGGACTTTTCTAGTCAATTTATTCCTTATATGTTATCATTTACGATGGACAAAGATCTAAAGGCCTATTTACACGATCTGTTCTCTCCATAGCTGATAACATTTCATGTCTGAGCTAATAATATTTCCCTCCAAATTTTGTTTTTATATAGTATATAACCTTATTGACCTTTTTCATGATTGGTTTATTTGCTCTGTCTTGACAGAGAGAATAGGGAAAGTTCTAAACGCTCTGTCTTCAGTCTGACTTCATATTTGTCATATGTTTTCCCAATTCACACGGTGTGTTTTAACAGCCATGGAAAAACAGATCGTGTAAATAGGCCTTAATTCTGCGATGGAGCTTTACAGTTTTCCATAGCCAATTTAATTAGTGACCACCTCTATTTAAAGCCATAAGAAAGTTTGAAGGTACTAAATGAGTACTAACTTGTATTATGTGACCTTAATTTTAAATTTCTCTTCACATTGCATTTTACATCAGTAAAAATCTGTAATTAGAGACCACCTGTCTTATGTGACCCTCTTTCTAAGTTCCCTTGGAAGGTAACATTTAAGACAATTTTGACAGTATGCCATGTTATTTATCCTGGATTTTGTTCAGACTGGGTATAAATATGACATTACCTTAAGACATCCGTTTAAATATGACACTACCCTAAGACATCCGTTTAAATATGACACTACCTTAAGACATCCCTAAATTCAATAATGATATGTTTGGAGTATCGCTTAACTTTACTTGTAGTTGTACTCTTTAACCTTCAACTGGTTTCCACATTATGATTGATTATTTGATTTTTGATTTTTGGTGTTTTAACGCCACTTTCAGCAATATTTCAGTGATTGGGATTACCACGTGCCCCGCGCCATAGTCGCATTACCCGTCGAAATGGCGCATTTCCACATAAAAACTCATACGCGCGCATTCGTTTTCTGATGAAGTCAGACGTACATACAGCCGAACCGTTCTGTCAAGACTGCTCGGACATAGTCTCATTGAAAAAAAATTAATCCCAATCACTGTATCTAATTTATAATTTAGTTTTTATTTCAAAATGATCTGTGAAAGTTCAACTGCAAATCAACATCGATATCTGGTACCTTGTGTACATACAATTTTATACCTTTACATACGGAATTTCAGGCTTAAATAAATCGTAAACCAGTTTCAAAAACTGATATATCTGATAACCGCAAAGTTATCCCGGCGGGAAGTATCGGATACCGATCAGCATGTCACTTTCCTGTGGTTTTTTTTTACTTTCCCCGGGAAACGTGAAATGGAAATTTTCATGCATTGTACAGCGTTTATCATGCATATCAGATGGATTTTTTTGTCCAGATCAAGGTTTAAGCCAAGAATTAAAAAAAAAGTGTTAAGTTCAAGCTCGTATGTCCTTCATCATATTTATTCATGCAGAAGGGTGTGAGTTGTCAGATAGTTTATATATCGCCTCCACCCATGTATTAAAGTTTGTTAAATGTTTTTATTCTACATTATTTTTCACACTGGATTTTGGCGCATAGTTCTGTCATTATGGCCCATTCATATCAAAAATGTCCCATTGACAAGGAAGGGAAGGGGGCCATAGTCCCATTGAATTTTTTTTAATCCCAATCACTGATCATGGCGACCAGTTTTAGTGGTGGAAGAAGCCGCAGTACCCGGAGAGAACCACAGACCATGGGCAAGTAACTGGCAAACTTTATCACTTGCGGCTGTGAGTCGAGTGCACCCTTTTTTGTAATTTACAAAATTTACAAATGCCGTATTGGTGATAGGCTTGTATGAGTTGCTAGGTAATCCAACTACCTAACTCACTGAGCCACCTGGGCCCCTGGTTTCCACATTATGTTATACCAGGACATTAATATGATACATTACAGTGATGTAATTTTAGAATTCTAAACTGGCTTTGGTACATGTACTAAATTCAAATGTTGTTTTTCAATTTCTTATGTACATTTGTACATGTGCAATACATATTATAGTCTTTTGCGTTCAATGATTTGAGGTGTGAGCCATGAGCTGGTTTTTCGTTTTATTGATATTGGTATGAATTGTTGACCATCGCTGTTTAAGCTCTCTTTTCGTGCATTCAGTATTGGTGTTACCTACAAGAAGGAGCCATTTTATCATACCTATACCACATGTTTACATTCAGTACCTACAAGAATGAGCCATGTTATCATACGTTTACATATAATCTGGTTTAAGACTGGTACCCATTCAGATTTATTTCACAAATATTTAGTTTGATGTGCTGAGTATGGTGCAGTGGCCTGTTATAATAACCACATGATTCTCTCCATACAGATCTATATTGGTGTTACTGACAGTTCTATGATAACAAAGACAGTCCGCTGACATTTAAACCCTGATAAATCAAGAATATGTAAAGGTTGCTCGCTGATAACTTGCAGAGATTGAGTGAAAACTTGGCAATCATTATAAAACAAATGCTTTTTATATCTGTTCATCGCACAATTAATAGGTCTTTAGAAGTATTGTTTATTTGGAAAAAAACTCCAAAAAATCTCTGACCCCAAATTTAACAGTTCATTACACTCCCCCCTTTTTTTAATGCAAATGCACCAACTGTAATCCACATTATCAACATGAAATATATATATATACCAGGATATATACCAAAACTATAACTTTTTATCTCCAATGGAGAGTTTGATTGATTTCTTGATAATGTTATCTATTGGTCACTTATAAAATTCTAACACAGTAAACATGTGTGGTAGGTGATCTGGTTAACAGATCATCATCACATCCTCATGGTAGGTCAATTAAATTGCACCTGATATTCAGAAGTCAAAATTATACTGATATGATGCAGGCCTATAGTTAGCCAGGTTTTTTAGACTTCCATGCAAAATGGTCAATATCTGGACATTAATTAAATAAATATAATAGTGTTAGTTCAAACGAAAGCCTGATTTAATATTCAAAGTTCAAAACAAAATCTTGTCTTTTAAGTATGACACACCCCCCCCCCTTCCTATGCCTATTGGTGTACCATGTACATCATCTACCTGCATATTAGACATTAAAGCATACATTTAACACAATCCTAGCCTCAGTGATCACATATGTTTTTTCTATATTTACATGTGTACATCTGTATTGGCAATCAAGTGTCATTTGTGCATTTGATTCCTATCCACTTTAAGGTATATGATGACAAAGTTGAACAAAGGGCCGTAACTCTGATGGACATGTGTAAACAAGAAGGAATGTAGTCTAGTTTAATAGTTAAATTTTATCAAGCAATAAATAGTACAATCTATATGCTGGTTGTTCTGCAATGCAGGTCACATAAAAATAAACACAATTGATTTTCAAGTTTTTATCATGTTATTTAAACTATTTATATAATCTACCATAGTATACTATAAATCCTAGTTAAAGTATGTCTATAAGACAATGTTATAAGTAAGATAGCCACAATAACAATAGTAGGGTCTAATTATAGACAAATAATCTACACTCATCATCTCCATTATAATTCCCACGACTTATAAATGTACCATTAAACTATCTGTTAACATAATGCTTTTTGTAATATAATTGCTATTGTTAAGAAACTTGTTGATTGTGTTCCAATTTGTATCTATAAAATCGTGTATTTCTATTCCAAAAAAAAAGTTTTTATTTCTTGATACTAAATTCTGACATTTGAGAAATTATTCTGAAGCACTTTATTAAGTAAAATCGTTTTGTTTATTGATACGAATTAAAATGAGAATTCAATATAGACTTCTAAAAATTGATAGGGCGACTAGAACTTCACCTTTATAGGTGGTGGAAATATGGCAAAAAATTTGCCCACTTCCCCTGGTTTGGTGAGCCCTAATCTATATTTAACATATTGTCATGGGAACGATCCCCTACCTAAGGTTATAGGAACCGTAGTAGGTTCATAACCACCTCTGCTAACTGCATTAGTGGAGATCTTCTTTAGCTCAGCTGGCAGAGTGATGGCTTACCATGCGAGAGGTCGCGGGATCAAATTCCATCATTTTTCGGAGGTATTTTCAGATAATAATTAAACTAATAATGCGTCATCATCTCTCCATGGTGTTTGTACTTTAACATAATACATCAACATTAGTCTAGATACACATGATCAAACATACACTCTACGTCAACACCATCACCTGTCACTTGTATAGTCAGTAATATCTATATAGCTTCAGTATCAACCATCTTTATATAGCTAAACTTGATGTGTTTTACATAGTACAGTCAATCCTGCCTTAAAGGGTACCTCTATATATAATAAATCAATGTCTATTCAAAGGGCAACTACTCATAAAGGCCACATTTTCAGTGTGGGAAACTAAATTTTGTGGTATCATAGACCAATCTCTATTTTATATAAACCTCACTGTACATTTATCATTACATACAAAATTTTGAAAATTTGACATAGATCAGCTTGATTTTACATAGACATTGTCCAGAGGTCTACCGCTAATTTCGCACACTGCATTTTCAGGATCCCATTTATTGAGTGGCCTTTATTTACAGGTGACTGTATTTCCAACTAATTCTCTCAAATACTTAAGTATAGCTAAACTTGACGCTTTGTCTCTAGTCCTTCCAAGATTTCTCTCAAATATTTAAGTATAGCTAAACTTGATGAGTTGTATCTAGTCCTTCCAAGATTTCTCTCAAATACTTAAGTATAGCTAAACTTGACGAGTTGTATCTAGTAGTCCTTCCAAGATTTCTCTCAAATACTTAAGTATAGCTAAACTTGATGAGTTGTATCTAGTAGTCCTTCCAAGATTTCCCTCAAATACTTAAGTATAGCTAAACTTGACGCTTTGTCTCTAGTCCTGGTGTAATACCACTAAAGAATTCTCCATAGCCTTCTATGCTAAATAAAAAAAAATTGAGCTTTCATACAGGATTCATCTTAAGTTTAATCTAAGTGACACTCATATCTCATGGAAGGGATACCTAATAGGAAGCTTAACTCCGAAAATCAACATACATTTAATGGCATATAAGAAAAAACAGACAGTCCGAAGATGTCTACCGTCAAAAATCCTACTTTCACTTTCGATTTAACACAAATTCAGGTGGTTTCCTTCCAATGCCATCATTTTTTTTATTTTAAACCACAAGGACATCAAAAATGGGGTTAAAATTATCCTAAAATCTGTAGGTTTCTGCTGACATTCAGTATTTTGCAGTATCTAATAGGGTTTATTTTTTATCCAACAATGTAGGAATCCAATTTGTGCTCACGTACTACTTTCCCATACGTTCTTTTCGACTGGTACCCATGTTTAGTGGTATTACACCTCCTTCCAAGATTTCTCTCAAATATTTAAGTATAGCTAAACTTGATGAGTTGTATCTAGTCCTTCCAAGATTTCTCTCAAATACTTATGTATAGTTAAACTTGACGAGTTGTATCTAGTAGTCCTTCCAAGATTTCTCTCAAATATTTAAGTATAGCTAAACTTGACGAGTTGTATCTAGTCCTTCCAAGATTTCTCTCAAATACTTAAGTATAGCTAAACTTGATGAGTTGTATCTAGTAGTCCTTCCAAGATTTCTCTAAAATATTTAAGTATAGCTAAACTTGGCGAGTTGTATCTAGTAGTCCTTCCAAGATTTCTCTCAAATACTTAAGTATAGCTAAACTTGATGAGTTGTATCTAGTCCTTCCAAGATTTCTCTCAAATTAGAAAAATTCTGATTTTTAATTGTGTGTTTCTGTCTGGATCTTTGCCTACCGACACTTCAACTTTGTTTCAGATTGATTATTGTTACTGATGGAAGGTGAGAGACTGATTCAGTATACACAGATGATCAGTTATGTTTAAATTAAATATCTAAGGTGATATTGTCTTGTAGAATCTTGTTTCTGTAATGCATTTCAATTAGTAGAGGGGTGATTAAGTATTTGAGAGAAAACCATGGAAGTAACTACGGTATGTGAAACTTGTCAAGTTTAGCTATAGTTAAGTATGTAAGAGAAATCTTAGAAGTAATTATGTAAAGCTCATCATTAGCTACAGTTAAGTTAGACTTGTTGTCACTACAAGTCCTTTTCTCATCAAGAAAATTTCTGCTATGAAAGTTGAAATGTTGACTAACCACTTTTAAGTAAATATAATTGGTCAGTCAAGAATTTAACTTTCATAGCAACAACATATTAAAAGGGGTTATTAATAATAAAGGTACATGTAGTAATAACAAGTCTCTGAACTGTAGCTAATGATGAGTTTTACATAATTACTTCTAAGATTTCTCTTACATACTTAACTATACATGTAGCTAAACTTGACGAGTTTCACATAGTTACTTTCAAGGTTTTCTCTCAAATACTTAATCACCCCTCTACTAATTGAAATGCATTACAGAAACAAGATTCTACAAGACAATATCACCTTAGATGTTTAATTTAAACATAACTGATCATCTGTTTATACTGAATCAGTCTCTCACCTTCCATCAGTAACAATAATCAATCATAAACAAAGTTGAAGTGTCGGTAGGCAAAGATCCAGACAGAGAACACAATTAAAAATCAGAATTTTTCAAAATTTTCTCCCAAAAAGATTGCTTTTGACAATTGATGATTTATCTTTCTTAAAGTAATATGAAATGCCAAATAAGGGTAATAACAAAATTACAGAACACAGAGCAATCTTCCAAAGGGAAATTCAAAACTCATAAATCAATAAACACACAAAATCAGTCAACAATTGGGAAAGTGGAAAACTGCAATGGTCCTGACTTGGTACATTATTTTCAGTTTTCTAAAAATTTCTGATATATGTAAAGATTAAATATATAAAAAACGTAAACCATTCACTATTTGAGAGCTACGATGTATAATTCAGGAGAAAACGTCATTTTATTCTGTCTTCGATAATTCTTGCTACCCGGACAATGATGCAAATCATATGCTATTGACCTCAGATTTGAACTCATTCGGTAGAGATTGTGCGCATCCTCCGTTATAGTGTTGATGAAGAAAATGTCGGAGGCAAAGAAATTGAAGCCAGGTCCGAAACGTAAATTGAGCGATTCTGCCAGAAAAAGAAACAAACAAAAAGCAGCGAATGCTAAGTTAAACAAAAACAGAATATATAGTGGAGATGAATATGATCGTTGGATGGAAATAAAGACCGCTCCTCGTCTGGAAACGAATTCTGAAGTGGCCAAGATTCTTCTCGACAGGTAACATCATTTTCGTTTCGATTTACATTCCATTATTTTCCATTCAATCCACGATTAAAAATAAAACATACATGAAAGAATTTCTTTGCAAGGCAAGAAATGCAAGAAATTTAACTTCTTTCAAAACCAGAATGATACATGTGCTCACCTCAACATCCATCGTTGTTTACGTTGGTGATGAAATTTCATGATCGGCAATCATCGGAATGGTGCATCCGAAAGTTAATTAGCCGCCATTGTCTTGAAAAAACATGTACGAGATGGAATGATTTTCTGTTCTTAATCACAGATGATCGCGATTTTCGTCCTCAAACATGCACAAATGGTTTAGTTTTTAGGGAATGTAAACATATCAAGAATATCTTTGAAGATGTTTATTTCACCAAAAACTCGTTTCATATTACTTTAATTAAATGGTAAAATTCTCTACTGCAATAGAACAAATCAATTCAAATAAATTCAGACCTCCCCCACACACACATCACCTCCCCCTCCCCCCCCCCACACACACACATCACCCCCTTTACTATATTAAAGTCACATGTAATGATCAGGTTGGTTTTGTAGTGGTCATGATATATACTGTTCAATATGGTATTTTTTGTTTCTCATTTTTATTTTTACTGCCAAGGACAACCACAAGCTACATACCATAATTCAAGGTACTTCAATTGAGAACCAACAAAAAAATTAAAAAAAATTTGAAGTATTTTACTTCTCTTTTCTACAATTGCATATAACACCATTCTTAAAATCTTCACACGAGATTGTTTTGCATTGCCAACTTCTCGAGTACCAACTTTGCTTTTGTATAAATCCACGATTTCTGAAAACATTTTACAACCCTTCAAACATGGAAACTTTAGCAAAATTATAACATATTTCAAGATCACAATCATAAAATCAGGACAGAGAGCCAAAATCTTACAAGTTGGCATGTACTGTATGCAAATGTAGACAAAAAAAAACACTCACAAATTTAAAGTTGAAGTAAAATATTTGCTCAGCGTCATACAATGTTTTACCTATCTAATTTGAATTCAGGGGATGTTTTAATTACTAACATTGTCGTGATATATAGC
This sequence comes from Gigantidas platifrons, assembly GCA_002080005.1. Lineage (NCBI taxonomy): Eukaryota > Metazoa > Mollusca > Bivalvia > Mytilida > Modiolidae > Gigantidas > Gigantidas platifrons. The sequence goes on from MJUT01047519.1 coordinate 467,111, forward strand.
TTCTTTAGTACTGTACCACTGAAAACCTGACTTTTAAATTACCTTTAATTATAGTTTTACAATAAAAATCAATTATTCGAAGGTCACAGAATATTGTCATGTAGACTGGGAAAACTACAAAAATTAGAGCACTGTAGAACTGACTATTTACAGTATCCATCTGACCTTATGACCTTTACATCCAGTACCAATTTAACCTTTACTGCTAGAAATAATCTCTTTCTTCAGCAAGAGAATATCACTGTGGCACAAGATGTATATTTCTGGTGTATATTATATTACAAATCACAATAGAAATGTTTTTTTCCACATTGTTTTGAACAGGGTTAGAGTTCTCATATGATGTTTAACGCCACTTTCAACAATATTTCAATTATCATGGTGGTCAGTTTACTTGGTGGAGGAAACCGGAGTACCCAGAGAAAACCACCAACCTGCTGCAAGTCACTGACAAACTTTATCACATAATGTTGTATCGAGTACACCTCGTCATCTGCCGGATTTAACCTCCAAACTGTAGTGGTGATAGGCACTGATTGCATAGGTAGTCTTAAATCCAACTACCATGCGATCACGAACACAATGGCCAGTTTTGAATAGATTTAGGTCATTATTTGAATGTAATTAACTTATTTCTACTTTTCTGTTCACAGACTCTTGTCCTACATTTGTAATTGAATTATTTTTCGTAACTGTGGGAAGAATATTTTACATCTTTCCAGACTATATAGCATGACAACAACTTGCATTTTGTAATATAAAAGATCAGTGCCACTATTGTATATTTTCAATGACTTGTCATTATTCATTCGTATTTCACAGAAATCGTAGGATCGAGATAATTGAAATCTGACTTTTTCCTGCACATGACAATCAAAGGTTTTAATATATCTTTTCTAAATTAACACTAACAATGCAACAGTTGAACAATCTTTTTCGCTGAAATCAAGAATATATATATAAATTAAATTTCAAGATGAATTCTAGAATATTAGGTTATTCCAAAAAAAAATATTTGGTTTGCTGAAACTTCTCCAAAACTGCATCTACCTAAAACTTTATCAAGAATTCCAATTTTTGAAATTTCTTATCATGTTTTCTTTTGCATTAAAACACTGGTAAGCTTTTTTTCTTTCAGATATTTGTGAAAGAAAAAATAATATCCATCTATCTACCCAATAATGTAAGTCTGAAGATACAAAAGGGGTAATCAGAAGATACCAAAGGGGTAATCAGAAGATACCAAAGTGGAAAAATAATACAATGGCCAAAAGAAAAAGGACAAAAAATTGTAGACAAAATACTGCACAAAAGAACTAAAGAATCCCACTACAAAAACGTGAATGGATTCAGGTGCTCCGGAAGGATGTCATGAGCAGTTCATGCTCCACTTATGGCACCTGTCGTGTTACGTTTTAACTACACGAACACCATCTGATATGGTGGCCCAGAACAAACAACAGCTTAAATAAACCTACAGGACAGAAATTTACTTAATGGATTGACTGGTAACAGACTTGACAGAAGGAATTAAAAATCCTGTTTTCATCTGTGTATATCTTATTTTAGTAAGCAGCATATCATGATAACAATTATTGGCATGATCCTAAAGTCCTAATGTTAATATTACAATCTTACCAGTAGATTGTAGCTTTCATTATCAATTAATGATAGAAGGCTTATTCAATTTCAGGAAATTAATTGATCAGCTTAAATTCTCTAGAAAAACAATTTTATTTCCAATAATTTCATCCAGAAAGATAATCAAGCTCCTGGCACACCAGCAGGGATCACAATAATTTGTAATTTTCACCATCAAAGTCAGCCAGTGTGGTAATTTTATTTAGCAGTAACTTAATTTTTTCTCTCCATAGTTAACAATTTGTACTTTTAATATTACAATCAGATTTTTATTGTAGAAATATGCTATTAATTGACACATATAACCTACTTTTTTATAATTAATAACATTTGTTGCTAGATTTCTAACTGAATCTTATGATAAAAGAGAATTTCATTGGAATTGCATTTTTTTTTCTTCTTAAAATTCTATGTATTTTTGAAATCTTAGGCTAAAGATAATTCCATTCCAAATTATTTTTTCTTAAATTCTTCAGCTTTTTACATTTCAATGAAGTATACAACTATCTTTTCTGCATTTTTTAAAATAATGTTTTAGAATACATGCTTCACATTTCTGCAAAAATTTTGCCTCCTCCATTAGTAATGCAAGTCTATTGCCTCCTGCTCATCAACAAGAACTCAGAAGACATGCCTCACGTTTCTGCACATTTTTGCCTCTTCCGTAAGTAAGGTAAATCCTGTTCATCAACAAGGGACACGCCCCTTCTACTGATTTATTTGGTTTTACAGTAAGTCAGATATTAGAGAAGGTAATTAAATATGAGCAAGAATATCGTATTTGAACCATTTCTGACAACGATAGAAAACTGATAAAATTGGATATTTCTTTGATATATGTTGTAATTCTATGGCTAAATGGTTGGTTGGTGTGTTAGATGAATGGTGACCATTGATATATTGTAAATATTTTATGAATAACTAGAGGCTCACATGAGCCTGTATCGCTCACCTGACATAACTAAGTCCTCTTAAGAATGTCTGCATGCCGAATACATCTAAGTTACTATTCAAATCCCATAGGGTTCTATGTTAAAACTATGTCTGCTCATGGCAGCCATCTTGGATGGAGGTAGTAGTCACCGGACACAATTTTAAAAGTATACTACCCAAGGACCATCCATGCCATATTTGCTTTAAATTGGCTGACTGGTTTCAGAGGGAAGACTTTTAAACAATTTTCCCATAGGGTCGTATGTTAAAACTATGTCCGCTGACTGCAGCAATCTTGGATGGAGGTCGGGCTCACAGGAAATAATTTTGAAAGTTGACCACCTAAGGACCATTCATGCCATGTTTGCTTTAAATTTACTTGCTGGTTTCAGAGGAGAAGACTTAAACATTTTTTCCATAGGTCCTTTGTTAAAACTAAGTCGAGTCATGGTGGCCATCTTAAATTTCCGAACAGCAAACGATTCACAAGCTTAGTACAGGATCACCCAATGATCATTCCTGTAAAGTCACAATTCAATTGGCTTAGTGGTTTTTAACAATAATTTTTTTTTAATTTCGACCAATCAGAACACATTATGAGCCCTGGCAGCCATGTTGGATTTCCGATCAGCGCCAAAAACAAAAATCTTGTATATGACCATCTAGTGAACATTTCTGCCAAGTTTGGTTCAAATCTGTTTCGTGGTTTCAGAAAAAAAGATGAAAATGTGAAATTCCCATAGGGTCCAATGTTAAACTAAGTCGAGTCATGGCGGCCATCTTGGATATGAGATCGGCACAAAAATAACAAATTTAGTAGAGGACCATCCAGTCATCATTTCTGTAATGTTACAATTCCATCGGCTAAGTAGTTTCTGACAAGAAGATTTTCAAAGTTTCAACCAATCAGAACACATTATTGGCCCTGGTGGCCATGTTGGATTTTCGATCTGCACCAAAATAACAAATTTAGTAGAGGACCTCCCAATGAACATTTCTGCCAAATCAGTTCAGTGGTTTCAAAGAAGAAGAAGAAAGTATGAAAAGTTTACAGACGCGGACGACGACGACGGACGCAAAGTGATGACAAAAGCTCACATGACCCTTTGGGTCAGGTGAGCTAAAAATTACTTTTAATGTCCATCTTCGTACTTTTATGCGTCGTTTCTTATCGTTATTTTCGTCTCCGAACTGCGTAACGGAGTTGGATTTCCACACAACTGTGACATACAAAAATGTAAGCTAGCCGTTAAAATATTGACAAACATTGATAATGAAGAATGGAGAGAGGAAAATTTTGAGCAGAGTAAGTATTTCTGTTACAGGTGTCATATATTGCACGTTACATTGGTTTCCGATTTCGTAATGCTATTTTTAAGTTGTGTTATCTCCTTTGTTGTAACAGTCGCCATAACAACGATTAGCATAAATAAACTCTTGAGATGTTTAAATAAATTAATCACGGATGTTTACATTTAAGCTTTTCATTTTCTATTTTTTTTATTCAATCATCCACCTGTTCCATTATGCGTTACATGTCATCCAAAAAGAAAGGTTAGGCCAGTCTTAAAAATATGTTTGTTTCCCCTTTCCGACCCAAGCCTGAAAGGTCTGGGTCGGTAGGTAGGTGAATTTTTTTTTTTATCAAGCACGATTCTGCAGGCAGACAGACAAATTGATTTCTATACACCCAATATCTTTGTTTATTGTCATATTATCTGTGCAATTGTACAGAATGGAATTGATGCTGTCCCTTGTGGGGTCTTGTTGGAAAAATTATCCATTGTCAGAAGCTGATGTCTTTGTATGTTGAGCCATATCAATGAAAAGATTGAAGACTGAACAGTTTTTATTTGACTTTAAGACAGAACATATTTCTTTTTCATTATTTTAAGGGGTTTCTTTTAGGAATTGGTTTCCCACTCTGTTTACATGTGTTACAAACAGGTAATACAATTGCACATAACGTAGAAACTCAGAA